>CAUYQU010085363.1:0-69896 GCA_963574635.1 Cheracebus regulus
GGGTGTGGAGGAGGAGGGGGGTGTAGAGGAGGAGGGGGGTGTAGAGGAGGGGGGTGTGGAGGAGGAGGAGGGGAGTGTAGAGGAGGAGAGGGTGTAGAGGAGGAGGGGGGTGTAGAGGAGGAGGGGGTGTAGAGGAGGGGGGTGTGGAGGAGGAGGAGGAGGAGGGGGTGTGTGGAGGAGGAGGAGGGTGTGGAAGAGGAGACGGGGTGTGGAGGAGGAGAAGGGGTATGGAGGAGTAGGGGGTAAGGAGGAGGTGTTTGAAGAACAGCTGGTCTCCAGCTTGGTGGTGGTGGCGGTGGGTGGTGGGTGGCGGTGGGTCGTGGCGGTGGGTGGTGGCGGTGGGTGGTGGCTGAGCTTCAAGGGAGGGAAGCTGCTGTCAACAGTTGGAAAGAATTTGTGGAGTTTTCGAGCCTCCTGTGTGCCAGGCGCGGGGAAGTGGCATTCACATCAACAGGCCCCTGTGCTTGCAGAGTGTGGAGCCCTGTGGGGAAGCTGGATGTCAGCTGCTTGCAGGTGGACCCGGATCTCCAGAGAACAGAGCGTGGGGCGGGCCTGAGTCCTGGCTGACAGGCAGGTACGGAGAGCGCCGAGCATGAGGGTCTTGTCCTTGGAGGGCTGGAGGTGGTGGTTTGGGACGGTGGATGGGGAGGATGGTGGGAGACAGGCACGGCCTGCACCATAGAACACGGAGCAAAGCCTTACTGGAGCCAGCGAGGATTCCGGAGGGAGGAGTGGTCAAAAGGACTTGTGTCTGGAAGGGCGAGGCATGTGGCTGCCATCGAAGGGTCTTGGACAGAGGCAGGAGAGGAGGGAATCCTCTGCGCGCAGAAGGGAGCTCAGCAGGACACAGGGCTGTGGCATGAGGGGTAGTGGGCAGGGTGGTGCTGTGAAGAGGGGTCTGCTGTTCTAAGAAGGAGACTGGGCATCTTCACAGGCCGAGGGGGAGGCGCCATCAGAGAGGGCTGCGTAGAAGGTCCTGGAATGTCAGACTGACGTGGAAATGGGATCTCATAAGGCAGGGAGATGCTGGGGAGGGCACGACAGGCCATGGGACGGGGTGGGGAGGAGGTGGGACGCAGGGAGCTGGCCCTTATGGCCTGGAAGGGGAGGAGGTGGGACGCAGGGAGCTGGCCCTTATGGCCGGGATGGGAGGAGGTGGGACGCAGGGAGCTGGCCCTTATGGCCTGGATGGGAGGAGATAAGGCCTCATGTGGTCTGAGGAGGGTGTGGGTCAGTTCCCGCCAAGGGAACGGAGTGTTCCTCCAAGACAGTCTGACCTGTGGCTGCTGCAGGGCCTGCCCCCCAAATCTCAGCTGCAGGCTGAGATGAGCAGGAGGTGATGAGAGAGCAAGGCTCCCTAGCAAGCCCTCACCCAAGTGAAGAAAACCACCACCAAATGCAGAGACAACCACATTGTGCTGCTTTTAATTATGAAAGATGAAAAATGATGCATTATAAAACTTGGAAGCGACTTTATACAAATTCCAATCTTTAAATATGGTTGAACAGGGTGCCCTGGGTTTGGACACTGGCCGGAAGGCTGATGAGTTGCTGGGATGGTCCCATCCACAAAGCACTGGACGCACGCTGGGAGCCATCTGTGCACAAACCAGAAGAGCCAACGAGTCGGAATGGGCAGTGTCTCCAAATGTGCATCTGGACTTGAAGATACAATGCTTCAGCTCAGGTAATAGACAGTAGATGGAGGAGAAATGAAACAGGAGAAAAGGGACAAAGAACTTCTGACATGATCAGGAAAACTTTCTCCTAATGCCCGAAAACCCACAACCATACAGAAAGAAAAAGTGGAAACGCACACAGGCTTTTAGTTCTATGCTGTTTAACTGCTGTAAGTGAGAGTAGTACAGTGATCAATTTCTTGTGACAAAACTAATTATTGAAGAATAGTTTACTGTGAAGTATGGAGCCGCTTTAAATGCTGAGGGCCACGACTGGTTTTGTTGCAAAGGCGGCAGTGAGTGCAGGCCCACGTGCTTTGGGCCAACGGGACCCACCCGACCTGGCAGTGGTGAGTTGTAAAATGCCCAAACCCTTTCACAAGAGAAGATCGGAATGATAGACCTCAGGACAAACTGAATTCAGTGCTAAACCGTACTGCCACCAGTACACTCCCCCAATCAATCAATCAATGACTCCCCCTGGTGGCCCCGGGTTTTCAAAAGGCGCCTGGAAGATGCTGGTGGGCAGTGTGGTTCACTGTGTAGGTTGTGGGGTCTCCTGCTGCCAGGCATGGTGGCTGCTATGCAGACAAACTGAACTGGGACCCTGTACTGACCCCCTCGGGTAAGGCACTGTGTGAAGAGTGGGCGGTGCTGGGACGTCTGTTTTATAATATCAGCACCATCCCCTGCTGGGAATGAGATCAGCTTTGGGGGCCTTTGACACTGGAGCTGGCTTCTTCTGGCACACTGGGGTGCGGGGTAGCATTACGACCAAAGGCTCTTGAACAAAGTCACCCCTTCTGAGATCTTGAGCACAAAGGGGTCTGAGGAACAGGGCTGGCAAGGGCAGGCCCTTCCGGAGCCGGGAATCAGGCGAGGAGGACTGGTTTGATGTCCTAATTCCACAGCAAAGATGTGGGGCAAATGTGAAACAGGAATACTCGGATTCTAGGGGAAGGCAGAGCGGCACCCCCTGGGGGTTATTTAAGGATTAGAGGCAAGGTCGGAAGATAGAAATGGAATGCGGTTTGGAGAGGTGAGCCTCCTCCTGCATCAGGGACAGGTGTGCTGGGTTCAGCCCCTCACACAGCCTTGCTCCGCTGGGTGGAGCTTTAGTGACCCTCAGCAACACTCCTGGAAGGGCAGTGGCTGTCCTTTCGTCTCTCCTTCAGGTTCTCCTCTCCACCCTGTCTTCTCTCTCACAGGCTAGACCCCTCCCCTGCAAACCTCCTGGGCTCCCCTAAGTTAGAGGCAGGCAGTGGTGGATATCTGGTCCATCTATTTTATGAGAAGGTATTAATGACTAAAGATGCTTCCATAAATTAGGCCTTCCTTTCACTGTAAACTCTTTTTTCAACCTCAAAGAATGAATCTCTACTTGAAGCAAGTGAGAGAAAAACATACATCTGAGAGGTCCCTCAGGGCCCCCACCAGCTCAGCCCTTCTGGATGGACGGAGAAGGCAGCTCCCACCCGCCTGCATGGAATTCGGTGCCCAGCTTCACTGTGGGTTTGGTCACCTAGTGTTAAAAGCATATTAAAGTGCATGCTTTAGCACAGGCACGAGCACAGGAAAAGCTAGAGTGCTGAAGATCTGGCAGGGAGTGGGGACAGCGACGGATTAGCTTGCCTTACAGCGTGGGGGACCAGTCACTCACCACCAACCGCACACACGGTTCACAGCACTCACTCCAGCACACGAATGTGCGGCCATGAACGAGTTCAACAATGAATAAGGCACTGTCCCTGCCCTCAAGGAGCTTACGGTCTGCGGTGGGCGGGGCGGGGGTGGGGGGCGGGGAACGGACATGAAACCCCCAGTCCAGAGACACAGCTCTGGGGCAGGATGGGAAGTTCAGCTGCGCAGTGCGTGTGCTTAGCACCTCAGCTCCTTCCAGCTGCTCTAAGTGGGGAGCTCCGTGCTTATCTGGAGTTTGTCCAGAGGCCACCTGCAGTCTGCGTCTTCCTCCTCCTCCGCCGGTCCAGAAGGAAAAGGTACTGAAGCAGGAGAAACCAACTGGGAGAAAATGAAATGAGCCTTCATGTGCCAGACTCCAGCCTGCCCCGGACTTACGGCAAAACTTCATGTTGTAGTTGAGGCATGGGTGAGAGCTGGAGCGTCCGCTCAGCCTGGGAATGTCCCCTGCTGGAGGGGCTCGCCCTCCGGGTCAGGTCTGAGCAGGCATCGAGGCGCTCCCTCCCGCCGCTGCTCCAGGCCCACCTTGGTGCAGACTGAAATCAGTGGTTCTGAGCGCTACGCGATGCTACGGAGGCCTCCCGTGACACGATTTTTTCTACTCTCCATCAATTGACTGGATGGCCAGCACAGAGACGGAGTGTAGATGAGCTTTCCAGTTCACGGCAGCTCCAAGCAGCCCACCTGCTGCAACATGAAGGTGGCCATAGGCCGCAGAGCAGGACATGGCTGTGTGATCTGGAGGCAGCCACCGTGTCTGTGACGGGACCTCACTGGAAAGCCTGGACCGTGGCACTGGTTCCTTCCATGTCAAGATAACTAAAGCCTGGGGTGGCAGCTGGCTCCATTCTATTCCATTCTGTGTTGGCTATTGCAGAAAAGCGTTCTCCTGTTGCACTGGAGTCTGTTCACAGTCTGTCAGCTCGAAACGTCTCTTCAACAGAAGTGTCCAGCAGGCCCATGCTGGAGTCACTTAACATGTTGAGTCCGTCCAGGCTCAGTGGTTCGATTTGCAGCTCCTCTTCCAGTGGAAATGGAGTGTCCACATTCAGGCTGACCTCGGGCAGGCCTGCCAGTGCGCTGCTGAGGTCTTTGAACAGGCTGGAGCTGGCGTCTTCTGAAAGGGGGTCCAGAGGGGAAAACTGTGTGTTAGGAGGTGTGAGGGCTCCAGCTACTGAGCAAACCCAGCCGACAGAGGGCCCGTAGACTGCCATCCCATGCGTCCTGACCACCCCCAGGCCCATAGCCCTTGGCCTGGAATCTACATTCTTGTCAGTTGCACAACTCCCAGTTTTGCTGGTCTTTTCCTTTGCTGCAATCTTGAGGAACGGTCTGACTTCCTGGCCCACTGCCCTGCCTGTCTCGAAGGCTGCACGCCCGCATCTCAAAAAGTCAAGTCGAGCCAGGCCAGGGGACGTTTGCTTTTTGCTTTATATGTTACATCGTTTAAACTGTCTTATAAAGGTATCTGAAAACAGCAGAAGAAAAGCAGTGAAGAAGCCGAGGGACGGCTCACTCACCTGTCAGGATGGCGTTTGGGAAACTCCCACAGTTGGAATATGGGCTTGGTCTCAAATGGAAAGAGTCCTGCGGGTCTCGGGAGCCTGGCTGCACCAGGGGCACCTGGAGGCGTCAAAGGTTGCGCTGTGAGGATGACCGGCCTCTGCTTCCAGGGAGGAAGCGGCTATTGCCAAAACCTGACTTGCAAACTGATAGATACTCCCTTCTTTCCAGGATCCCAGAGTGCTTTGCTCTTGTGGTAATGACTGCAGAATGTTCTTGTGAGGCAGGCAGACGCTGGGCGGGGGGGGAGGAGGGATCCCTGAGGGCCACAGTGTGATGACGTTCCCCAGCTCACTACGCCAGCCCAAGAGAGACCAGTGGTCGTGGTTTCTGTGGCCTGAGTCTGACATCTCTCCTCAGCCTCACCAAGGCCTTTGCAAACTGCCTTCTGTGGGAACCCTTCAAAGTCTCTGTCCACAGCCAAGGAAGTTTGAACTCTTTCCTTCCTTGATTTCTTCCTTTTTTTTTTAAAGACTGGTCTCTGTCACCTGGGCTGGAGTGCAGTGTCGCATCTCGGCTCATTGCAACTTCCACCTCCCAGGCTCAAGTGATCTGTCCACCTCAGCCTGGCTAATTTTTGTATGTTTTGTAGAGACAGGGTCTTGCTGTATTTTGCCTAGGCTGGTCTCAAACTCCTGGGCTCAAGCAAGCCACCTGCCTCAGCCTCCCAAAGTGCTGGGATCATGGGCATGAGCCACTGTACATGGCCCCTTCTCTGGTTTCTAGAATACTGAGAAAGTGGAAGCCTTTCCTTTTCACACTCAGAAGGAGGAGACTCAGGCGAACTCTTCCCTATGAGAAAGCTTCTGTGAGGACTGGTTATAACTGGGGCCAATTTTAGGTTCCTTTTCTGAAATTAATTCTCTAACCCATTTAAAAAAATGTCTCAAAAGAAGGAGTTTCCATCACTTTTCAGGGAGACACTGATTCCCACCTAGACAAAAATGGCTCTTTGGGAAACATGGAGGCATGGAGGACCAGTTCTTCCCACGAAGTTTTATCTGTGGCCTGCTTAGGAAATGCTATCTTAAGTTGTTTTATTAAGTTCTTGGCTGGGCAAAGCGGCTCCTGCCTATAATCCAAGCACTTTGGGAGGCTGAGGTGAGCGGATCACTTGAGGTCAGGAGTTTAAGACCAGCCTGGTCAACATAATGAAACCCCAACCCTACAACAAATACAAAAATTAGCCGGGTGTGGAGTGCATGCCTGTAACCACAGTTACTCAGGAGTCTGAGACAGAGGATCGCTTGAACCCGAGAGGTAGAGGTTGCAGTGAGCCGAGACCGCTGCACTCCAGGCTGGGCAACAGAGGGAGACTCCATCTCAAAAAAAAAATCCGGCACCCGTTCCACCCTCTCCCACTCCTCAATCCATCATAGAGCTCAGTCCATATTTACTGAATAGTACTGAATACTATCAAACCTAGGACTATTAAAAATAGCCAATGTCAGGGTGAAACTAAACTGCAAAAGAAAGCGGCCGAATGAAAATGCCTTCCAGAAGGAACTCCCCTCCCGTCCCTCCCCAGGCCCGAGCTCTCAGGAGGTCACACCGTGCGGGGTGCCCCAGCCAGGCTCTAGGCCAAATGCTGCGCCGCCTTCTGACCCTGCGGTAGGAGCAGGCGCCACCCTCCTTATGCCTCGGTTTCAACATGAGGGCACTGACGAGGCGGGTGCTGTGTCCCTTCCAGCATTAGTGATTTACAGTTCTATGGCAGGAGTGCCATCAGAAATCTCCTGCCACTTGCTCCAACAGTTTCTCTGCTGAAGCCTGATACTAAATACGGCAGCCAGTGCCAGCATTTCAGGGTCAAAGAAGGTGAAAGGCTCTTCTAGCCACAGAACATATCCAGAACCAGGGAAGGGGCGTGGCTGGTCTGCTGGGTTGTGAGTTCTACACACTGAACAACCTAAATGGTTCAGTTTATGCAACAAGGGAGGGGGAGGCAGGGGCGATCACCCACCTGTTGAGGAAAGGCCGGGCCTGGCCTCATGGACTGCTGGTCAAAACCCACATCTGGGAAGAAGTTGGTCAAAGATGAGCCCTTTAGGAAACAAGGTGACCATTTAGCTTGGAACTCAGAGCAAAGCAAGCATTCCCTCCACACCAACGCTCCTGCCAGGACTTACCTGGGCTGGGAGAAGCTGAAAGTCTGACTGCGGCAGGGAAGAGGTTGCCGGGGGCTGCTGGGCAGGGGCCTCCGGGGCGCAGGGTTGCTGCAGGAGGGGCTGGGTGAGCTCCTGGGGTGCAGGGTACGGGGGTGGTGGGGACACCTGGGCTTGAGCTTCTGTGGGCAGGAAGGAAAGCCGGCTTCGGTCCGAGGATACTATCTGCAAAACACACACACACAAAGCCACTAATTAGCTTCTGCGCTTCTAGTGTTGAGTCCTTTGGGATCAGGAAATGTCAGCGTGAGAGGGCGCCTGAGATTTTCCTCACCACAGTGTTCTATGCAATGCTGAGAAGCCCGTTTCTCTTCCTTCAAAGTATATCTCACATTTACTTCCCCACAAAGCATGTTCCATTCAATGACAATTTCTGTTGTCTTAAAAGGACTAAACAAGAAAACAGCCAATTTAACCAATTTCCTGTTTTCTCCATGAAAATCACGTTTGTTTTGGTTTTCAAAGCCATGACTTCAATCTGGTTAAAAATAGAAGATTGAAAAAGGCCCTTCCTTAGCTCTCCCCAAACCCTGTTAAAACCAGACACGGCACCAACACTCACCAGCAACAGGCATACAGAACACCAAAATGATCATAAACACGCAGACCAAGGTGACGGGAGAGAAGAAAATGGTTACAAAAGCTGGAAAATGAGAAGCAGATGGCCAAGTGGTAAGTAGCTTTGCAGAGCTGAGAAAACCCAATGGTAAGCTGGCAGTGAGGAAAAACCCGGAGGCGGTCTCATTCGCACCATCAGCTCCCCACAGGCCTCTGCAATTGGGGACAGCAGGGAGCAGGGGCTGGAGCTGAAAGCAGATGGTTCTGGTCAAAGTTTGTGTAAGGGTGAGTGGGACCTGCAGAGCCCCCGGCTGCTGTGTACTGCCCTCACCCTCTCCACCGCCTGCCAGAAGACTGGAAGGTTCTACTCCTGAGAGAATAAAATGAAGGGTCTCTGGTTCTTAGAAGGTGAGGCACTGTACTGAAAACACGGTTTCGAAGAAATCTCATGATCGAATCTTAAGATCTCCACCTTTCCTTCCAAGCCCGGCTCTAGGATGCCGAAATCCAGGCTTATGCCGAGGTGTGAACCTGGGAATGTGTCCTTTAGGGAACCTCACAAGGCCTAAGACAGAAAATCTTTTTGTTTTGGGAAGAGTCTCACTCTGTCACCCAGGCTGGAGTGCAGTGGCGTGATCTCAGCTCACTGCCACCTTCGCCCCTGGGTTCAAGCGATTCTCCCATCTCAGCCTCCTAAGTAGCTGAGATCACAGAAGCATACTACTATGCATGGCTAATTTTTGTATTTTTAGTAGAGACAGCATTTCACCATGCTGGCCAGGCTGGTCTTGAACTCCTGACCTTGTGATCCACCCGCCTTGGCCTCCCAAAGTGCCGAGATTACAGGTGTGAGCCACTGCACCTGGCCAGAAAAAAATCCTAAAACTTATAACACCAGAAGAATGCCAAGGAAATGACCAAGCTAGATCATTCTACAGTGAAGAGCACACTCAGCAGGCCTGCCCACGCGCAGAGCTGCCAGCCAGCTTCTCAGCGTCCTGTTCTGCAACATGAGCAGAGCACTAAGGATCACTCGGCCCTGAGGAAACTATCTGCCGTGAGAGTCAAGAGGCCAAAGCAGACACACAGAATCTTGGAAAGATTTGCACAGTGTGAAGTGGTTGTGATAAAAACAAAATTAGCATGACAGTATTTAGGCTACTAAGAAAATCCTTTTCTATTAGAGATACATATTGAAATATTTGCAATTTTTAAATGCAGTATGGATGAAACAGTAAGGCCAGCGTGGTGGCTCACACCTGTAATCTCAGCACTTTGGGAGGCTGAGGCAGGCAGATCACCTGAAGTCAGGAGTTTGAGACCAGTCTAGCCAACGTAGTAAAACCTCATCTCTACTAAAAATTACAAATTGAGGCAGGCATGGTGGCGTGCACCTGAAGTCCCAGCTACTTGGGAGGCTGAGGCCAGGAGAATGGCTTGAACCTGGATGGCAGAGGTTACAGTGAGCTGAGATCAAACCACTGCACTCCAGCCTGGGTGATAGAGCGAGACTGTCTGAAAAAAAAAAAAAAAACAATGTTAATTGTTGAGACTAGATGATGGGTATAGGAGGACTTAGTGTATTATTTTCTCTACTTTTATGCAATTCAGACAAATTCTATTATAAAAAATAAATTAGAAAAAAAGACCACTAAAAACCTCAGTGAGAGAAAAGATGATATTGCATCTGTGGAATAAGTATGATGCTATTAAAAAGGAACACTCAGAACAAAAAAGAACTCATAGCAATTTAAAAATGAGAGCAGAAATGGAAACCTCAAAAGAAGGCTGGAAGATAAAGCTTCGACACTCTTCCAGACAGCAAAGCAAACAAGGAAACAACCACAGAGAAGGAAAAAGGAGAGAGAGAAAACAGGATATTCGAGAAGTCCAGAATAGTCAACAGCTGTAGAGTTCCAGAGAGGGAGAACAGAGAAAACTGAAGGGAAGAAATCACTGAAGAAATAGGAAGGCTGTGAGTTTCCAGATTGAAGGAACCCACCAAATATGCAGGCTCACGCCAAGCCACATTATCTTGAAGGTTCAGAACACTGGGGACAAAAAGATCTTACAAGCCTGGGCGGAGGGGCAGATTCCATGCAAAGTGTTAAGAATCAGAATGGCACTGGATTTCTCAAGAGCAACTTAAAAACTAAAAGGCAAGAGATTCCAAGGGAAAATTATTTCAAATTTAGAATTCCATATTCAGCCAAATAATAATTAAATAGCAGACCAAACAAAGACATTTTAAGTCATACAAGGTCCCACACACTCTTTCCTATAAACTAGAGAATTGGGGACTGAATTAGTAATACACATAGATACATATAATCAGGCTAACAAAAAAAAAGACATTAACTCCTAGGAAGAAAAAATAATTCTCATTTTATTTCACAGTATACTGTATGTCAACTCTGACTACATTGTAACCATAAAAACACTAAATATTGACTATTGCTCTACCCACAATTATAATAAATGAGGAAGTGGGTAGGAAGTTGTGTGTATGTGCATGTGTATTCGCACACAGGTGTGCACGTATGTGTGTGGTAGGGTTTGTGAGAGAGCGGAAAGAGAACTCGATTCTAACCTTCATTGGTTGATGTCATTAGATAATGCCTAATACCAAAAATGTAGAACAAAAAAAGCATAAAACAACATGGTTAGGCCGGGCGCGGTGGCTTGTGCCTGTAATCATAGGACTTTGGGAGGCCGAGGTGAGTGGATTGCCTGAAGTCAGGAGTTCGAAACCAGCCTGGCTAACATGGTGAAACTCTGTCTCTACTAAAAGTACAAAAATTAGCTGGGCGTGGTGGTGCACACCTGTAGTCCCACCTGTTTGGAAGGCTGAGGCGGGAGAATTGCTTGAACCCAGGAGGTGGAAGTTGCAGTGAGCTGAGATTTCCCCACTGCGCCCCAGCCTTGGCGACACAGCAAGACTCTGTCTCAAAAACAACAACAAAACACCTGGAAAACCACGGTTATACCAAAGAGAGTAGCTAAAATGGTTGACAGCAGCCATCTCTAGGCAGTGAGAAACATGCCTAAGAAAAGGGGGAAAGAGCTGCTTTTCTATAACAAGTCTTTTAGAACTATTTGACTTTTTAAACTATGTGCATGAATAACATTCACTTTTTAAAATTTCCTTTTTTAAAGAGACAGGGTGTCACTATGTTGCCAAGGCTGGTCTTGAACTTCTGGCCTTGAGCAGTCCTCCATTCTCTGCCTCCCGAGTAGCTGGGATTATGGTCAGAGCCACTGTGTCCAGCAACATTCATTTATCTTATAAAAGAATCTTGTTAAATAAAATTAAAGGCAACTCAATAACATAAGAACCACAAAAATAATAATTATTTAGCCTGGGCAATATGGTGACACCCTATCTCTACAAAAAAAAAAAAATACAAAAATTAGTCGGGTGTGATGGTGCACACCTGTCTGTACTCCTAGCTACTTGGGAGGTTAAGGTGGAAGATCACCTGAGCTCAGGGAGTTCAAGGCTGCAGTAAGCTGTGATCACACCATTGCGCTCTGAGCCTGGATGAGAGTGAAATGCTGTCTCAAAAAAAATAAAAACTATGGCAGGATACAGAGGCTCATGCCTGGCACAGGGCACACTGGCTAATTCCAGCCCTTTGGGAGGCTGAGGCAGGAGGATCACTTGAGCCCAGGAGATTAACATCAGCCTGGGAAACATAAGGAGACCCTGTTTCTTTCTTTTCTTTTTAACATTTTTTTTTTTTTTTTAAATTTTTGAGACAGAGTCACTTTGTCACCTAGGCTGGAGTGCAGTGGTGCGTTCTTGGCTCACTGCAACTTCCGTCTCTCAGGTGCCAACAATTCTGCTGCCTCAGCTTCCTCAGGAACTGGGATTACAGGTGTGTGCCACCATGCCCAGCTAATTTTTATATTTTTAGTAGAGATGGGGTTTGGTCATGCCGACAAAGCTGGTCTCGAACTTCTGCCCTCAAGTGATCCTTCTGCCTTGGACTCCCAAAGTGCTAGTATTGCAGGCATGAGGCACACAACCAGCCCAGGAAGACCCTGTTTCGACCAAAAAATAAAAAAATTAGCTGGGTGTGGTGGCATGGGCCTGTGGTCTCCGTTACTTGAAGAATCCCAGCTGAGGCATGAGGATTGCTTGGGCCTAGGAAGTCAGGGCTGCAGGGAGCCGTGGTACTGCCACTGCGCTCCAGCTTGGGCGTCGGAGACTTAACAAAAATTAACAAATGTCCTCTCACCCTTGCCCAAAAGAGATTACTCATACAATCAAGATGCCACAGCTAGTAACTGGTAAAGAGTGACTAAGAACAAGATCCTCTAACTCTGTTGTGTTCTGTCAATTGTTCCTTGCTAAATCATTACTAATTTATGGCGAGGTGGTGAGTAGTTGATGTTGTAACAGATTGAGGGATGGCCAAAGGTTAAAAATATGTACATTCCTCAGTGATTATGGTAAGGAGAACCACCTCTGAGTTTAGCATTTATAGGATATTTCAAACCCTCTATTTCTGTAATGAGCTATTCTTTTGAGACAAGGTCTCACTCTGTTGCCAGGCTACAGTGCAGTGGCGCTATCTTGGCTCACTGCGGCCTCAACCTCCTGGGCTCAAGTGATCCTCCCACCTCCACTCTGCAGTAGCTGAGACTACAGGTGCGTGCCACCACCCCAGCTAAAATTTCAATTTCTTTGTATGGGTTTGTGACTTTTAAATGTGCCTCTTTCTCAACAGACTTCTTTTCATCCTTACAAGAGATCTAATCCTCATTATACTTAGTATTTCATGAACAATGAAAATATTGTTTCTGAAATCTGTAGATAATTGAGGAGGAGGTCTAATCTATTATCTAAGCTTCCGGAAGGTATTAAATGTTCTCTTTGGCTTTCCCCTATGGCTTAATGTACTTACAGAGTCAATGACTGATTTTCCATGCCAACTTTGAAATCCTAACCTGGTTCCCTTAGCTATCTTAGACTTATTTGAATGGCATTCTCTGTATTCTATTGTTCCTCTCAGCCCCAAGTTTGTGAGTTAGTGACTGCAGATTGTTCAACATTGCTTAAAGAGTAATCAACACAGCAAATCTGTTATTATTTTTTTTTTTGAGATGGAGTCTAGCTACGTGATCCAGGCTGGAGTACAGTGGTGTGATCTCGGCTCACTGCAACCTCCACTTCCTGGGTTCAAGTGATTCTCCTGCCTCAGCTTCCTAAGTAGCTGGGATTACAGGGACCCACCACCATACCTAGCTACTTTTTTTGTATTTTTAGTAGAGACTGGGTTTCACTGTGTTGGCCAGGCTAGTCTCAAACTCCTGACCTTGTGATTCGCCTGCTTCGGCCTCCCAAAGTGCTGGGATTACAAATATTAGCCACCACGCCCAGCCATCTGGTATTATTATAATAGAAAATCATTAATTAGGCTGGGCAAGGTGGCTCATGCCTGTAATCCCAGCACTTTTGGGGGCCAAGCTGGGTAGATGGCTTCAGCCCAGGCATTTGAGATCAGCTTAGGCAATATATTAAGACCTTGTCGCTACAAAAAATAAAAAAATTAGCCAGGTGTGGTGGTGCATGCTTGTGGTCCCAGCTACTCAAAGCCTGAGGTGAGAGGATTGCTTGAGCCCGGGAGGTCAAGGCTGCGGTGAGCCATGATTGTGCCACTGCACTCCAGCCTGGGCAACAGAGTGAGACCCTTTCTCAAAAAAAAAAGAAAGAAACTCATGAATTCATTCTGTATCATCGATACTTCTGCTCTGATTTCACATGTAAGAGTGAATGGACTGCACTTGACGCCTCATGGGTGCTTAGTGTAATCATGGCTGTAACTCAAAACAGTAAAGAGGAGGAACGCGCTTCCTATATCTTGCAGTCTGTTTCACCCTAGTGGCTGGTCTGTCTGTGTGTTTACCTGGGAGGCAGGGTATGGGGCCAGTGGGCTGGTTGAAGACAGCTGTCTGCTGAAACCGGGATGTGCTTCCGGGCCAGGAGAAAGCGTGAGGGGGCTGACGGGAGGCTGCCGACGCCGGGACGGGCCGCTCAGGTTTGTGGTGGAAAGAGATGGGTTGCTAAGGGAAAACAGACGGAGTGAAGGGTGAAGAGCAGATGCGCTGGGAACAGATGTCTGTGGGTGGTTATTTAGGGAAGAGGAAAGCGCAGTCTTATTGAGCGTGGCTTGGATGGAGGGGTTACTCCGAGAACTCTGGAGACCTGGAAGACAACAAATTCACAAGTTACGTATCATTTCAGACCAAATCTTTTGTTTTCCAAAAATGAAAGAAAACTGTCTACTGTCACATACGATGATGATTCTGTAGGTAAAGGAGGAGCTCCTGGACAACTCTCCTCCAGGGACTGTATCTGATGCCGCAATGGCCAGAAGATGCTCCTGCTCACAGAGACGCGGCCACCGAGATGAGAACAATGTTTTCCCATGAGGAGGGAGACTGTCTCAACAACCCCTGGGTGAGCAAAGCTAGGTCAATGGTGGGTAGCAGAGGCCAGTGTTCCAGGTGCTCAGCCCAGACCCAGGGAAAGGGCCTTAGGGCTGTACAATACATTCTGTTTAGAGCCCCTGAAAGCCTCTGGCCCGAGCACAGTGCCTGTATCCCCTGCTGCCTTTAAGAACGTCCTTCCACGGAGTTGTGGCCTTCAGGGAACCGTCTCAGTGCTCTTTAAGCTCTTTACCCTCAGCACACTAGGGAGTCATAGGAAGGGACACTCCCCTGTATCTCCCACCCCAGGGTCCCTCTTCGATCTTCTGTGGTTCCCAAGAAATTGTTCATCACAGTCTATTCCAACTCAGGGAAAAGGAAGTTTTTGCTAGTGCTTTATTTGGGGGACGGGTGAATTTTATCATGAGCAAGGAAGTTTGGGAGAGGCACTTCTGTGGCGCAGGCTGCCAGGGCACGAGCTCTGTGAGGCTGGGGATCCTGTCCTACGCCCGGCTGGATGCTTGGCAGCTGGCACAGGGTCTGGCATGAAGCAGCAAGACTCAGCGAATCAATCATTCTGCTCCTGCTGCTGTGTAGATCTCAACTAGCACTCCCTACCTCCACTTGTCCTCCTTCTATCAGCAGTTTTGTGTTGACAAAAAATTTCAGTGTTTGTTAAAAGTTATGGAAAGGAAGAAATGACAAAAATCAAGCATACTGAGCTGGCAAAATTATTTTTTAAAATTTCATTATATTTTTAGAATTCATGTAAATGACTTCACTTGCCATATATATATATATATATTTTTTCTTTTTTTAATGTGGCAGTGTCCAGTATCACAAAGCACAGTTGCTATATTTTTAAAGGTAGGAACATGTCTATGATAAAGCCCTACATAATTATCCCACCACTCACCAGTCCATAAAGACGGCAGTGATCCAGCTGGCTTAGGTACTAATTAGAGCTATGGCTGGGGAATTAGCTTTTAAAAATTCCTTCAGTAAGAAAGCTCAAGCGTCTCTGAAACATCTTTTAAATTTTTGTGTGCCATGCATTTTAAGGAGTGCATAGAAAATACAGAAACCTGACACTGGTTCTGATAAAATAATGCTTTTTTGAGAAAATAAGCAGTGAATAAACTTTGTAAGATCTTCAGCTTGAAGCAAAGTGTCAAAGGCTGTACTGGAAAACGCCAGCTTCCCTGAGACCCAAGGGAGCTATGTGCTGATGATGCTTTACTTCTGGGACCCTACATGTCTTCACACATTGAGGATTCACCCAAAAGGTGAATTGCTCAGACTCTGAATCTTGGCATAAAGGTCTTGAGAGTTTCTCCTATGAAGCAAATATAAAACTTCTCCCATGAAGCAAATGTATAAATATCAAAACTGAGACTCAGTCTGTGAAAGACTTGCTACTAGTAAGGATACTAAAATGACCCCAAAACCCTAAAAAGACAAAAATAAAGGTGGTGTCTGAAATCAGTTCTTCCAACTAAGCTTATGTTGCACCATGGCAGGATCACTGCAATCATTGGAGAACCCTCCAGGTGACCCCCCGAAGGGGACCACTCTCATCTGGGTGGTGAGTTGCATGGATGAGTCTCGGAGTGGAAGGCAACAAACACTCCTTCCATCACTGAGCGTCCCTTCCAAATGAAATGCTCCATAACACAATTCTGGGCAGGACCGTCAGGCCAAAGGCTGCATCGCACCACTGGGAGGAAGAGGATTATCACCTGCCCTAGATGTTGACAAGATTATGTCAGTGGCGGCTCAGGCCTGCAGCCCCAGCACTTTAGGAAGCCAAGGTGGGCAGATCACTTGAGGTCAGGAGTTTGAGACCAGCCTGACCAACATGGTGAAACCCCGTCTCTACTAAAAATACAAAAACAATTAGCTGAGCGTTGTGGCATATGCCTGTAATTCCAGCTACTTGAGAGGCTGACGCAGGAGAATTGCTTGAATTCGGGAAGTGGAGGTTGCAGTAAGCTGAGATCATGCCATGGCACTCTAGCCTGGGTGACAGAGTGAGACCCCGTCTCAAAAAAAAAAAAAAAAAGAGTGTCAAGCTTCAAACAAATGTCATATTTCAATATGGGGTCTGAGCTGTGGACAATCAAACTCGTAGTGTAACGCCCAAGTCCCGTTATGGGCAGCATCTTTCTATAGCTAATGCTGCATCTTTAACTGGAACTGTTTGGAACTATGGGGGATTTCTACTTAATACACAGATATTAAGTAGAACTATTTTCATCATATCCATTGTAAATTTTCTAAAATGCAAAATATTGCCTTTAGGAACCTAATGGAGAATGGGAGGAATCTAGAGAGATGGCCTAAGTTATAAAAGAGCTTATGTTGATATGGGCCACTGACACTGTTCAGCCAACACAGAGCGGATGTTTATTTCTTGGCTTGCAGATCTTATTCCCAAGTCCCTGGATAGAGGAGTGAGCGAAGACAACAGGGAATGAGGTTCAGCAGAGCTGCCCCACACTCAGCAATCCAGCAGAAACAGAAATGCCCAAGAAAAATGTCCGCAGGGTCAGGAGATACAAGGAGGTCCATCATCATCTGTAACTGAGACGCAGTCACTCCCACTCAGTGATTCACTGTACAGGCCACACGGGTGGGGACCACGTATGATTAAGCTACCAGGTCATTGCTAAGCAGGAGATACTCACCAGAGGAGCTTCTGATACCCAGGTGGGTCATAGCAGCTGGGAGGTTGCTCACACTATTCCCCACACTCATACTACCAAAGAGGTGGTCGCTGGTGTCCAGGGAGGCTGGCAGGGGCGCCGAATAGTGGAGGTTGGTTAGATCTGGCAATGACCCTCCAGTGTTCAGGGTCCCCAGAAAGGGTGAGAGGCCCAGGTTTTGACCATTATGTGGAAAAGCACTGAAAAAGAAAGATTAAGAATGACTTTCTACAATGCATTTGGCTGTCAGGAAACCAAACATGCCTGAGGCCTGGTCCTGTCCAGTAAGAGCAGTGGCTATCAAAGACCGAGGTCCTCATGTGGCTCTCTCTCACTCTGAGAACACGGATGCTCGGCTCAGCCTCTCTCAAACACCTTCCTCACCGACTGCCTGAGCCCACATCACAGGAATATTACATGATGGTCTAGAATAATCAAGACCAGATTAGATTATGAATGCAAGAGCATTCTGAAAATTAGAAAGCACTATATAAAATGTGAGCCACTGCTCTCTATTTTATATAGTTCTTTTTGCTGGATTTCTAAGTTATCTTTGGTACCGGAAAAAGTATCTCTGAGTAACTAGCTACCTTCCAAGATACATTTTTAAAATTACAGTCTTTATAAACTTAAAGTGACAGACATGCTGCCATTCATTTATCACCGTCTGTAGGCTGGGAGAGGTGTGGCAGGCAGCAGCCGCGTGGTGGCGGCCCCATGGTAAACAAGCAGGGCGTATCTGGGGTCAGGCCTGCTCCTGAAATGTGCAGGCCGGGAGCTAGTGTATAAAAGGAGGCCTGCATACCATCTGTTTCAATTTTTAAAGTTATAAATCAAATGAGCAAACTCTTACATGAACTTTGTTCTATGTGTCTATCTTGACAAATTATACCTTCATAATAGCCTGCGAGGCCAGATTTATATGGAGAACTCTCAGACTTCTTAGAGTTCTGTGCCAGAACACACAGGGAGAGGCAGCCTGGCCCTCCACCCAGGCCCCTTCTCTTCCCCCAAGTCCTGCTCTGTACTGCAGTGCACGCATATGGCCATCCCAGCCTAGGTGGCCAAGCTCTGTCCACACCACACTGACTCTCTGGCCACCCCCCAGACCTAGCGGTGTACAATGGTGGTATGTTCGTTCCCCTTGAGAATAAAGCCCTCTCAAGGGCGGGGACCAGGGAGGGGCCTGCTAGCCAGGTCTGAGAGGACCTTGTCCTTGGAGTTCACAGACTACAGGAGAGACAAGCTGGGAAAGCAAGTAACTGCAGCGTGGCAGGAAGCGCACGGTTCAGGGTTTGAGAAGGGGTGCGCATGACCAGTGGGTACAAGTGGCTCTGGGACACAAACGCAGGAGTTGTCCATGTAGGGATGGGCTCTGGAGGGGCTGGGTTTGTCATGGACGTGACACAAGTGTGTGTGGAACTGTGAGGAGCTGAACATGGCCAAGGTGTCCAGTGTCAGGGCAGCGTATGGGGAAGGGAGGGTAGCAGATGGGGCGGGAGAGGATGTGCTCTTCTCAGGAGTCTGGATCAGGGACAGTACAAAGAGGGAGGTCAGGTTAAGCTGGAGAATGACATTTCAGAAATGTCACTGTGGTTCCAGTGTGGAGGATGGTCTCAGGGAGCAGAAACAGGCAGGGAGAACCAATGAGAAGGACCACCTGCAGTGGCCCAGGGCTGACCTAGGAAAAGCACAGGGGAGAATGTGGGAGAAGGTGCCACCAGCCAGGAGCAGAGGGCGTCATGAGACGCACTGAGGACACGTCATCCCATCCTGCACATGCCAGGAGAGCACTTCCCAGGGGCCAGCCACTGGCATCTGGGCTTCAAGAGACTGAGCTGTAAGGTACGTAACTGGCAACATAAACAATCCAGTCGTGCCGTGACAGAGCCTGGTGGGAGGCCACGTGGAGGGAGGCCCGGCTGACCTGAGGAGGCTTCCTTGGAGGACATCTGAGCTGAGTTTAAAGGCTAAAGAATTTAGGTGATCTAGTTAGGGAAAAAGGTTTCAGGCAAAGCTCAGAGCATGGGCAAAACCAGGGAGGTGTGAGACTACAGGGTGTGCCCTCGGGACTGTGAGGATTCAGACATGGGAGAGTTGCGTTGAGCAAGGCTGGGTAGTGATGGGAGATGGGACTAGAAAAGCCGGCAGAGAGCAGCCGAGGCTGGGACTGACGTGCGGGTGACACTGACGTGTGGATGACAGTGGAAGGCTGGAAGCGGGGTGGGCAGTGTCTGTGTGGGGAGGGGTATCAGCCTTTCTTGGGACAGTGCAGCTAACAGCCTTGGGGAAGGGTCCTGGGGTGCAAGGAGCAGACCTGGAGGCAGAGAGGGATGCTGTGACACTGCTGGAGGCAGAGGGGGACGCTGTGACACTGCTGGACAGTCCAGCAGGAGACCACGAGTGCAGGGAGGGAGGGCCAGGGTGGACTCCAGAGGCAAGGAAGCAGGACTCAAGAACAACTCCGGGGCCTTTGGCCTGGGGACTGAGACGGGACACTGAAGATACGGGAGACTGGGAATGAGCGCAGGGGCATGGATGAAATCATGAGTTCTACTTTGGCTTCGAGTTTTTGCTGAGTAGGAAGACACGCAGCAGGGATGTTTCTCTCCCAGTTAGGCAGAGGAGGTAACTGACATTCTCAAGGTTCCGCTGAACAGAAGAGGTGGAAGCCAGGCCATGGTGGGTAGAGGATGGGTAAGCAGTAAGGAACATTCGAGTCAATAGCCTTTCAAGAAGCATGGCTGAGAATTCTGGGAATGAAGGAAGGCTAATTAGCAGAGAAAGGCCTTTGCAAAGCCAGTGGGAGGAGGGCCAGGGAGTAGTAAAATGGCCACCCTGATTAGGACTAGAGGAAGGTGGTGATGGGGAAATCAGTGGCAGAAGAGAGCTGAGCTCTCGCTCCTGCCGGCCTCGCCTCGCTTTTCTTGGTAAAAGTAGGACTGGGTGATCTGTGGAGTCTCGGAAAGAAATGGGGCAGCAGGAGAGGTGTCCAACCAGATGACGAGGAAAAAGGATCATTTTGGTTGTGGAAAAACTGAATATAAATTTTGTCTTTTTAAGTTTATTTTTTAGAGACGGAGTCTCACTCTGTCATCTCGGTTGGAGTGCAGTGGTGCAATCTCGGCTCACCGAAACCTCTGCCTCCAGGACTCAAACAATTCTCTTGCCTCAGCCTCCTGAGTAGCTGGGATGACAGACGCACATCACCACGCCCAGTTAATTTTTGTATTTTTAGTAGAGACAGGGTTTCGCGACGTTGGTCAGGCTGGTCTCAAACTCCTGACCTCAAGTGATCTGCCCACCTGGGCCTCCCAAAGTGCTGGGATTACAGGTGTGAGCCACTGCGCCCGGCCTGAATTTTGTCGTTTAGATGGCTGGAAGTATAGAACTGTTTATAGGGTTAAAGGTCAAGGACTGGAAAAAAAAATTTGAGACCCCAGGGTCCTTGACGTGAGAACAATGGGCTTTCTGATTGAGAAGGAAGATCCATGGATGAGGTGGGAGTGAAGGCAGAGAGTGCAGCGGCGCAACAGGGAGACGTGTCCAACAGCACAGAGCAAGGACGGAAAAAATGTGGCCACTGTGACCCAGGCCATTAGTAACATTCACAGCAGTTCCTCTGCAGCTGGGACAAATACAGGTGGTTCCTTTCCAAATACAGTTACTACCCGTCGGAGTCACCGCCCATCTAAGGAAAGTAATGTGCCTGCCCATTGTTCAAGACCCTCTAATGACTCCCAACTTCTCTGAGCCAGATCCAAGCAACACAAGCCTCCTTGAGCTCCAGGCCCCCTCCTGCCTTGGGGTCTTTTGCTTGGCGCTCCTGCTGCCTGGAGCTCTGTCTGCCTCACTTCACCCTGTCAGAAAGCCTTCTTCAATGCCACTGGTGGCTCCCTGCCTGCCCACCTGCCTGCCCACCTGCCAGCCCACCTGCCTGCCCACCTGCCTGTCCCCCTGCCAGTCCACCTGCCTGTCCCCCTGCCAGTCCACCTGCCAGTCCACCTGCCTGCCCATCTGCCTGTCCCCACCAGTCCACCTGCCTGTCCCCCTGCCAGTCCACCTGCCTGCCCACCTGCCTGTCCACCTGCCAGTCCACCTGCCTGTCCACCTGCCAGTCCACCTGCCTGTCCACCTGCCAGTCCACCTGCCTGCCCACCTGCCAGTCCACCTGCCTGCCCACCTGCCAGTCCACCTGCCTGCCCACCTGCCTGACTACCTGCCGCGCTTGCATCTCCTTCAGTGCATTTTCCCACACACGAATTTCGCCATGCTTTGCTTGTTTCTGCCCATCTTGCTCCACTAGATTATTAGCGCCTCGAAGGCAGGAATTTGATCTGTTTTGTTCATTGTTCTAGCCAGTGCCAAGAATTAGGGGACCAATAAATATCTGCATGACTTGGAGTCACTGAATGGAATTCTATCTGCAACTTAAGAGCAAGACAACAACTTTCTCTACCTAAGAAACACCTGCTTTAGAACTCTCTGGGTTGGCCAGGCATGGTGGCTCACACCTGTAATCCCAGTGCTGTGGGAGGCCGAGGCAAGTGATCCTTTGGGAGGATCACTTGAGGCCAGAAGTTCAAGATCACCCTGGCCAACACAGCAAGACCCCATCTTTAAAAACAAAACAGGTTGGGCATAGTGGCTCACACCTATAATCCCAGTGCTGTGGGAGGCCGAGGTGGGTGAATCACCTGAGGTAAGGAGTTCAAAGCCAGCCCAGCCAATATGGTGAAACCCTGTCTCTACTGAAAATACTGTAATTCCAGCTACTTGGGAGGCTGAGGCAGGAGAATCGCTTGAACCCGGGAGGTGGAGGTTGCAGTAAGCCAAGAGCATGCCACTGCACTCCAGCCTGAGTGACAGAGCAAGACTCCATCTTAAAAAAAAAATTAAACAAATAAATAAAAACAAAACAAACAAAAAACCCTCTCCAGGGATAAAGTACTGAAGCCAATTCTATAATGTAGGCTTTCAGAGCCTGATGGTTAAGCCAAAATTGGCTCTTGAAGAAAATCCTTTTTTTTCCAAATTTCCTTTTTACCAGGAAGCCCCTGAACCAGAATAGGTTGAGGGAGACTCTCTTGAGGAGAATCTTGCCCTTTCCATGGGAATGTCCTGCACCTGTCGGTGTCCCATCTTTTGTTGGGCATGTGTGCTGGCAGGCGTTCCGACATTCTTAAGTGAATATCAACCTGTGGCACAGCTCAGCACATTACCCGAGTTTACATTTAGCCAAAAAGAGGAAAGCACCAGATCAACTGGCAGCTTGGTTGCACAGAAGTTAATGAAGAGAGTTTCTATGAATGTACTCAATGTCACTGAACTGTACACATAGAAACATTTTGTTTTTCTTTGAGACAAGAGTCTCACACTGTCACCCAGGCTGTAGTGCAGTGGCATGATCTCAGCTTGCTGTAGTCTCTGCCTTCTGGGTTCAAGCAATTCTCCTGCCTCAGCCTCCTGAGTAGCTGGGACTACAGGCGTACACCACCACGCCCGGCTATTTTTGTATTTTTAGTAGAGACAGAGTTTCACCATGTTGGCCAGATGGTCTCGATCTGCTGATCTTGTGATCCGCCCACCTCGGCCTTCCAAAGTGCTGAGATTACAGGCGTGAGCCACCGAGCCTGGCCATAGAAATGTTTAAAATGGTAAATGGTATAGCTCTTAACCAGTCAAAAAGAATGCCTGAGTTCCAGGTACTTACTAGGGAGTGCCTTGAATGCGCTGCTGTGAGATACTCACAGGAAGCTCTGTTGGGGGAAAAAATATTCAAGGATTGCTTGAAGTAGGTTTAGTTCACCCACTGACCCACTGGTGAGTAGGTTTGTTTCACCCACTGACCCACTGGTGATTGTATGTACTAAGTCAAACCATGCAAGAGTCCCATTTCCAAACCACATGATTTTGGCCCTGGGCAGACTTGCTGTGTCTGAACTGGCTTTGGTTCCAAGTGGTGGGACTGCTGTCGCGGATGCTATGACAAACAGCCCCAGGAAGCTTTCTCAGGGCTCAGGATAAGCCCATTGAGTTCCAAGGGGTCCAGCAGCAGTCTGTACCATCCCATGTGGCACAGCAGCTGACCCTCCCGAAGCAGCTTCTGTTAAGGCAAGGGCCTCGTTACCTTTTCATCTCCTCGTTCTCTCTTACACTCAACTTCCCCATGAACTTCCTTTTTCATTTGCTTGTACTATATATATTTTTGTAAGTTGTCTCAAATCTTTTAGGGAGTGAAGTTGCATACTATTAAATCCACTAACAAATGAATGGTTTCACAGAAACTTTTTTGTATTGCAAATGGAAAATATATTTATCTTCCATTTATGTTTTTAAATTGTGGTGAAAGAGATGTTATCATAAAATTTACCATTTTAACCATTTCTATGTGTACAGTTCAATGACATTAAGTATAGTCACACAAACTCTCTTAACGTCTGTGCAAGCAAGCCACCAGGTGAACTGATGCTTTCCTTCTCTGGCCGGGATGTCACTGATGCCCGCAGCCTGCCACAGCTCAGGGCTGCTAGGCTTCTCTCCATTCCTGCACGTTTCTGCTTCTGCTGCTGCTTCTACCCAGATAGTGATGTATTTATCAAGTCAGCTGTGTGATTCTCATACTTAGGTCAGTTTTGTTATTACAGTTATGTAATTTAATTAAACAGATGAAGTATGAGTAACAAAAGAGTGACTGTTTTTATGAAAATGCAGTTGACTTTCATTTTATACATAGCAAATGACGTTTCTGAGAGTTCTGTAACAAAGCAGTGAGACTTTCCTTTCAGGAAAACCTTCAGGACAGTCCCTGAAACACGAACAGAAAGAACATTACTTACCTGCCACCTCCAACATCACAGGATCGAGGGCGTCCTGACAGGGACTGAATCTGAGAAGAGACAATGAAAGCTAGGTTTACTCACTGTAAAGCCAAATTCAAGTTTTTGAAAAGTCTCTTCACAGGGATCTTGAGCCTCTATTCGGTGCAAGTGAGAGTACACACGTCAACAGTGTCCTCACAGAGCAGCCGTTTAGGTTTTGGCAAGACTTTTTTTTTCTTTGAGATGAGGTCACTCTGTCACCCAGGCTGGAGTGCAATGGCCCAGTCTCCGCTCATTGCAACCTCCACCTCCTGGGTTCAAGTGATTCTCCTGCCTCAGCCTCCTGAGTAGCTGGGATTACAGGAGCCTGTCACCATGCCCGGCTAATTTTTGTGTTTTTAGTAGAGACGGGGTTTCACCATGTTGGCCAGGAGGGTCTTGAACTCCTGATCTCATCATCCACCCGCCTCAACCTCCCAAAGTGCTGGGATTACAGGTGTGAGCCACCGTGCCTGTCTGGCCTAGGTTTTGGCAAGACCTTTTTAAACTCAAACTTCCAGGCCTAAGGAAGGTATAATATTAATATATTTTCTTAATTTGATGGCTTATCAATTTACCTTCTGGACTAATATTAAAAGGCCAATGTTTTGCACATAGAATTTTCTCTTCTTTTCTTTTTTGGAGACAGTTTCACTCTTGTTGCCCACGTTGGAGTGCAGTAGTGCGATCTTGGCTCACTGCAACCTCCGCTTCCCGGGTTCAAGCAATTCTCCTGTCTCAGCCTCCTAAGCAGTGGGGATTACAGGTGGGTGCCACCATGCCCAGCTAATTTTTGTATTTTTAGTAGAGATGGGGTTTCATCACGTTGACCAGACTGGTCTCAAACTCCCGACCTCAGGTGATCCACCCACCTTGGCCTCCCAAAGTGATAGGATTACAGGCGTGAGCCACCATATCCAGCTGACGTAGAGCTTTTTTTTTTTTTTTTTTTAATTTTCCTTTAGCTACAATTCAAGATGTTGATGTAGAGCTTTTAAATAAATATTTCTTTTCTTAATGGCTTGAGAGGAAAAGAAAAAAAACAGGGTGAAAAAAGAATGTCAGAAGAAAATAAGCTATTTCAACTAGAATATAAGCTCCAGATGGACAGGAATGAATACTTCAAATCCACAAGAACCAAGGGAGACGAACGCCTCTTTCCAGAGAAGCCAGTCCCTGGTACTCAGGGAGGTGTGCATGCCACTGGCTTCTTTGCTGGATAAGACATAGTCGTCCTCTGATAGAAGCCTCCAAAACCACTGTGCCTCTCACAGCCAAAAACACATAGCATGGGTGCTTCTCCTGTGTTTAAATATGTGAATTTTAAATATCTGCTTTTTACTTTCCAAATGATTAAACATCAAATACATCTTACTTTTACAAAAAACCTTTTAAGACAACCGCAATGCTAACGGTGACTCTGGTAGACCTGGTAGAAGAAAATGGAGCTGGACCAAAGGATCCTTCACAGGCAGGGAGAGTTAAGTACAGAGGCAATACAAGCTATTGCAAGAGAGCATCCTTAGGGCTGGAGCAGATTCACTGTTTTCTTTCAAAGCCAACACAGCTTCCCTATGGAAGAAAGGCCAAGGCAAGTACTGTGGGACTTCCCTTTCTTCCACAGTGGGTGAGGTTTACAGATAGCCGATGTGGAGATCAGCTAGCAGAATTTTAGATACAAATTCTCAAAGGCACATGGAAATCATAGTAAAACAGATGCCTTGTGTACTGACTCTTGGAGGACTCAGGTCAAATGTCCTTGATTTTCAAAGGGCTATCTGGTATACCAGTAATTCTGGACAGAAGCTGCAGACTGGTATAAAGTGCTGGCTAAAAAACAGAAAAATATGCCTATGACTTACAACCAGGTTTCAGAGCTTTTCACAAAACAAGTAAGACGTGGGTGACTTAGCAGGGTTTTTTAAAAAAATAAGTAAATTCATACGAAAATTAGAAAGTCAAGAGATCAATGTACTAATTAATTGACACAATTGTAATTTTTACTTGAAATGTCATCCCTTGTATATTCTTACAAATCATCTTCTTTCCCCTAGTTCCTCTTGTTTTCACCTCTGCAGGATTTTTTGATGACCTCCAAAGTACAAACATTCAGTAACAACAAACATAGTTGGGTACTGTTCACCTACCTCCTTGGTCTCCCATAGTTGTTTTGGCAGTGGCTTCGGAACATGTAACAGATTCTCTTCTTTCAATGGGCCAGGGAAAGACGCTACTAAAGGAAAAAAAAAAAAAGCAGCACAGTCATTTCATGAGAAGGCAGGCATCCAGGCCGGGCGCGGTGGCTCACGCCTATCACCCTAGCAATTTGTGGAACTGAGGTGGGAGGATCACTTGAGCCCAGGAGTTGGAGACAAGCCTGGCCAACATAGTGAGACCCTGTCTCTACAAAATATTTAAAAATTAGCTGGGTGTGGTGGCTCACACCTGTAGTCCCAGCTACTGAGGAGGCTGAGGTGGAAGGACTGCTGAGGCCACACTGAGCCAAGTTTGTGCCACTGCACTCCAGCCTGGGCAACAGAACAAGACCCCGTCTCCAAAAAACAAGAACAACAAAAAAAGAAAGCAGCCATCCTACCTACCTTTGGCTGAACAAATTATCTTTGTAAAAAATGATTTACCAAATAAAATGTTTGACTTATTTAACACACAAAAGTGACTTATTTATGGACTGTCTACTAGGAAAGGCACCCTGAGCACTACTGTGCGGGCTGCAGAAATGAATAAGACACGGATTCCACCTTGACACAAAGTGTCATCTAGTCAGTGGATAAGGGCAACACCTAAGTAACCATCGCTGAAAGAAGAAATGAGCGGAAGCCCGCGAGCGCCGAGGGTAGATGCTGTGAGAGGCGCTGATGTGCAGAAGAGGAAGAGGCCAGGAGGCTTTGGAGCTGGCACTGGGGGAGGCCTTAGAGATACAGGAGAAGGGAATTCCAAGAGAGGGAAGATGAGAGTAAAGCAAGTATTTCCAGCTGGAGAGTAGGCTGAGTAAAGGGGATGGCAGGAAGTAAAATGTAGACGATGGAGGCCAGGGCAGGGAGGGCTCTGCAGGCATGGCAAGAGAGAATGGAAGGAGAGGGATGAGGAGAGAGCCATGATAATGCAACAAAGATGAAAGGGGCAAGTATGGAGAAGAGGGGTATTAGCTGGAAGACATAGCGGTAGTGAAGCTACTTGGTTGTGGGACGGAAGTGGGGGACTAAAAGGAACCAGCAACCCAGAGGATCTGAGGCTGGGCAGCTGCTGGGACCGCTGTTGGCTCTTTAATGCAATAAACCCACCAGTATGAAGGGACCATTCCAGGGCTTTCTGCTTTAACTTTCTCAGTCATACCAGGTAAAAGAATGCTGGGTCACAGAACAAGGAAATGCTTTTTGTCCTCAGAAAGAGACCAGAAAACAAGGCCGAGCCCTCAGGAGTTAAGTGGTCTGATGTCAGGAAGGGGATTCCATGCTAGGGACACTGGTGACTGCTCAGAACCAGGAATGCTGTTGAGTTCCAGTGGCCACCAAAGTGCCAGTGTGACTGTCATGACTATCCTGCCTTAGCCCCACACAAGATGGCTGGGTACCCAAGAATAATGGACCCAAGAAAGAAGTCACCTGAAACAGGGCCCCAACTTTCCCAGTAAATTCTGAGATAAGAGTTTGAAACAAAAACTTCTAAAATAAATTTATCTTGTATTTAACAAAACCTAGTCTATAAATGCAATAAAACCTAGTCTATAAATGCAATTGTGGACTTCTAGAATGAATTAAGTATGGGTGGGGGGTCTAACTTATTTGTCAGCATAATAAGAGAAGAATACAATGCTCTTCAGGCAACCTGCCCAGCGCCACCAGGACAGCAGTCACTTCTGCTAAACTTGGCCAGGCTTTGTCAGTGTCCCCAGGTGTCTCTCTTAATCCTGATAGTCACATCACTCTCTGAAGAGCATAGTCAACATCCTTGTTGATTTTCTTTTATTCAAATGTTATCTCATTTAATCATTAATATAAACTGCTTCAGATACGTAAGCTCCATGAGGGCAGGGTTTTCTTCTCTACTGGTGGGTGCTTAAAACAGTGTCTGATAAATGCTGACCCTAGAGCTGGCTCTCGGCAAACTACAGAACAAGAAAAATGGGCTTTGAGAGCCTTTATAAACTAAAACAATGGGAGGTCAAGAATAAAATATTGCCCTAAAAGGCTGGGTGCGGTGGCTCATGGGTGTAATCCCAGCACTTCGGGAGGCCGAAGTGGGCAGACAGGTCAGGAATTCGTGACCCACCTGGACAGCGTGGCAAAACCCCATCTCTACTAAAAAAAAAAAAAAAAAAAAAAAAAACTTAGCTGGACATGGTGGTGGGTGCCTGCAGTCCCAGCTATTCAGGAGGCTGAGCTGGGAGAATCACTTGAACTCGGGAGGCACAGGTTGCACTGAGCCGAGATTGCACCACTGCACTCCAGCCTGGGTGACGGAGCGAGACTCCATCCCCCGCTCCAAAAACAAAACTGCCCTGAAAGGTACTGTCAGACGCTGGGAAAAGCTTCAACGGCTGAGTGAGGTGGCGTCACACACAGCTCAAGGCTACTTCTCAAAAGAGGCCGGTTATAAGAATATGGTTGTGGCAGACTCCAGTGCCTTAATGGGGGCTGTTTTCTTAGAGTTCATTGTTTTTAGTCCCTTTTTATATCCAAGATTTGGTGGGAATTCTTTGAAGCATTGAAGGAATGCAACCAACCATGAAGCCATTTATGAATTTCTGTTCTAATTGACGAGATGTTCACTGATGTTTTAATTTCCTGTGGTTTTATGAATTTCTGTTCTAATGGATGAGATGTTTATTGATGTTTTAACTTCTCGTGATTTTATGAATTTCTGTTCTAATGGATTAGATGTTTATTGATGTCTTAACTTCTCGTGATTTTACTCATAGCCTGAAAGGGCTTGCCCAGAAAAGGCATATGCAGAATGGTGATAGAGAGCTGTGCCTCCTGCAAGACGCTCCTCATTCATCATGTCCCCCATCAGTCTCACCTCTGTGACATATAAACCTAATTTGGTTATTTTCAGATTACAAAAATTAAAGCCTGGATTATCAAGACTGAGAAAAAGAAAACTGTAGCTGGTACTGAATGAATAAATGCTGTGTTGACCCCTCCTTTGTCAATGGCTGAGAGAGTCATTTCCATAGATCTCCAACACTGTTTGAATCGGTTTGACGAACTCGGCATCTTGTGTCAGGTTTGCGTTTTCATTTCACAACCAATTTACATTTTTCTGGCATTGTTTATTTATTTATTTATTTTCAGGCCCATACTGGCTATTTTTCTTTTTTCTTTTTTTTCAGGCCCATACTGGGACATTGTATATTTACATATGTCAACACTTTCTAAATGGGCAGAGACTACCACAATAACTAATTAACTGATTGATTCATTCATATTTTCATGTGATTACAACTTCTGCTTCCTTGCACAACCTTGTGACTGTGGGGACCTAGATAAAAAGGAAGCTTTGTAATGTAACCACACATTCCCTTCTCCTGGGCTTGTAACACAGCTAGCCTTAATTTTCTAGAGGCTCTCTGAAATGTAAGCCCATCAGCAGCTGTCAGCATATGGGGGAGTCCTGAAAACATGAATGTTTATTAGTGAAGCTAATAAAAGGTTATGTCCACTACTCAGCATCCCACTCCAACACAGGCAGGTAAAATCATCTCATACCTTCCCCATGTCCATCATTCTCTCCATCACAGAAACCTAGTGGGAAAGGAAAAAGAAAAAGAAAAAAAACAATTTTATGTGGTACTTTCATTTTCATGTATTTATGAATTAGTAACTCTTTACGATTTAAGTAGAATTCTGAAAATTCTAAGGAACTTTTGATATACTGATTTTCATTTAAGGTGCTTTATCATTTATACTAAAAATAGGTATAGCTAATTTGAGACTAAAGTTGGTTCCTCTTTCTTTTCCTTTAAAATTATCTCAGTCTTAAATTTTCTTACAGTTTCTGTCTTGAGAGAACAATTTTTACAAAGCCTGAGAATCTCTGTTCAAACCACAAAGTAAAAAAGTATAGATGGAAATTCTCTTCCAAATGCTTTATCATGGGGGTAAGAGCAGGGAACTCCAAAAGTCTACATCACTGTTGGATACTCACCATGGGTATCTACAGGACAAATCCGAAGTTCCATGCTGTATGCGATTATATATATATTTCTTATGCAGTGAAGTTATTTTAAGAAGAAGATTTATCTGGAGTCTAAGTCAATTTAAAGGGTACATGAGATAGCTATTCACAGTTTTAAAACTTTGACTTGGAATAAGTTCTGGCTGAATGAAGTATTTTTAATCCATAAATTGTATCACAAATGACAAAGTATAGTATTTCCTATTGCTCTAAGCTAAAACTAAAGAACCCACGCCAAGAATGTAATATTTTAGTGTTCCCCTAGGAGCTATCAAATATATCAAATATACCAAATAAGTTTTCAGTACAGAATCAGGATACATTATTAAATTCTAAGGCTTTAAATATAGCTTACTTACATTTCAGATAAGTTTTTGGGTAAGGTTAACCTGTAGGTTAAACTCATTAGTCTATACAATGTAAATGAAATGTCCAATAACCATTCACTCAACCCATATTGAATAAGTTTCTGCATCAAGTGCTAGGTGGAGCCGGTTGATACAATGTTTAAGTGAGAAGACAGAACACAGTAACACGGTACACAGTAGCACATTCTGTAACATGGTGGCACATTCTGTAACACAGGTAGAAGACAGAAAATTTTAATAGAGCCCTGGGGTGGGGGTAACACGAAGAATCCCCAGGAGTGTGAAGAGGTGGATAAATTAAGCAGACACACAGAGACAGAATTTCTTTGGGCTCATGGAATCAGAATCTAAGTAAGTGTTTGAAAGCTTTATTTTAGAGCACATATAGAGCCCTTGGGTAAGCTTGCTAAAATGCAGACTGTTGGGCCCAACCCTCAAAGATTTTGATTCAGAAGGTGTGAGAATCAGCCAAGGAATCTATCTATCTATCTATATATTTTTTTGAGACACTCTCACTCTGTTGCCCAGGCTGGAGTACAGTGGCACGATCTCAGCTCACTGCAACCTCCGCCTCCTGGGTTCAAGCGATTCTCCTGCCTTGGCATCCCCAGTAGCTGGGATTACAGGCTCGTACCATCACGACCGGCTAATGTTTAGATTTTTTTTGGTAGAGATGGGTTTCACCATTATGGCCAGGCTGGTTTCAACCTCCTGACCTCAGGAAATCTGCCCACCTCAGCCTCCCAAAGTGCTGGGATTACAGGCATGATCCCTCCAATGGAGGCACCCAGCCTCCATTAATAATCATCATCTCAGGAGACTATTACAGAAGGTCTTTGGTCCATTCTTACTTAATTAGCCATTTAACCCATCTAAAGACAGGCAGTGTGAATAGGCAGACACTGAGGTGTGGAGAGAAAAGCTGCGGCTCTACAGCCAGCAGAGTCAAAAGGACAGGAGCTTCAGATTCGTGCTGTGGCTTTCCTGAGACCCTCATATTAAGAACGGGCAGGGATTCTCAGCAAACACACACAAGAACAGAAAACCAAACACCACGTGTTCTCACTCATAAGTGGGAGCTGATCAATGACAACACATGGACACAGGGAAGGGAACATCACACACCGGGGCCCGTAGAGGAGGGATGGCATTAGGAGAAATACCTAATGTTGATAACGAGTTGAGGGGTGCAGCTAACCACCATGGCACATGTATACCTATGTGACAAACCTGCATGTTCTGCACATGTATCTCAGAACTTCAGGTATAATTAAAAAAAAAAAGATGACAAAAAAAAAAAAAAAGGCAGGGAACTTGACTATTCTGATCACTGAAAAATGACTATCTTGTTAAAAATTAAAAACTAGGTTTTATACAGCAATCTGGTATGGGGTGTTGAAGCATCTCTTCAGCATCAAGACACCAATCATTCAAGGTGTAATTACTAAGGGTGACCTGTCCCTGAAACATGAGGACTCAACTGAGGGCCACTATGTGAAACTGCCTGAGTGGCTGGCAGACACCGCATGTGATAGCCCATTAGTACACGCTCTCCATCAGACTGGAACAGAAGGAAGGCTTCATGGAGGAGGCGGTACCTGAGGTGATACAGAGGATAACCAACAGCCAACCTGACTGCTCACTGACTATGTGCTGGACGTTTCACACAGGTCATCGCATGTCATCCTCATACCAACTCTGTGAGGTTGGCGCTAATATCATCCCCAAGATCACACTGCTAGTAAGTTCTGGGACTAGAACTCTGGCCTGTGTGTCTTCAGAATGTTCATGTCCCTAACCAATTTGCTGTAGTACCTGGAGGATGTAGACAATTGGAAGTGAAGTTGAAGGATATGCCCAGTGCAAAGATGGCAGAGGGGGAGGGGGAGGGTCAGGGAGAGATAATGAGAAGAAAGATGGAATAGTGTAGCATGGCTGCAGCACATGGTGGGGGGACTGGGAAATGGGCTGGACTGAAGCAGGCTGCTGGTCATTTGGCAGGATGTAGGGGATGGAAGCTTTCAGACAGAGAAGTAACATGATCAGAGCTAAGCTTCAGAGACTGCTCTGGCAGCAGAGTAGGAGGTGGACTGAAAGAAGAAAGCCTTAAGGCAGGGAGGCCAAGTAGAAAACCCATGCACCAGTCCAAGAAAACAGGGACAAAGGATACTGGCAGCAAGAACGGAAAACCAGAGGCAGATTTCAGACATGCTGCAGGGATAAAATGAAGTGGACCTGGCTACTGAATGCGCGTGGAAGGGGAGTAATTAAATGCAACTGTCAGGGTGTGAGCTTCGGTGCCCAGAAGGTTGGTGGTGGCAATGACTGATACCCTGGCACCAAGCTAACATAAAATCAAAATATCCAAGCCCGGATTTTTACTACTACATTAAAAAAAAAAACAAAACACAAAAGCCCAAAAGATATCACTACAAATAAAGGGTTAAAAAGAAAAAGGAATGAGTTGTGACTGGATATCTGGAAACAGAGGACCCTAATTTTATCAGTCCCACAGGGATGGGACAGCAATGACCAAGGCTGCATCTGTGTTCCAGGAAACCTCACAGCCTCAGAGCACCGAGGGCTGGTCTCTTCCATCTGTGTTCCAAGAAACCTCACGGCCTCAGAGCACCGAGGGCTGGTCTCTTCCGAGACCATGTCCCTTCTGTGCGCTCCCATGCCTGGAACACCTAAAATAACTCCTCACACAGCCTCAACCTGCTAAGTGGAAGGGAAGGCCAGGGGAAGACTCGTAACCAATTTCCTAAAGGAAACCTCCGATGTCTCAGTCTCCCCATTCTGGGCCCTCCTGTCCCCGGGTGACACTCTGTTGGCCCCTCTTCAGATCTGGGATGCTTGTACCTGCCACTGTGCCCCCGCCCAATCCATGCAATTAACAGGCTTCCATCTTTCAAGGTTATTTGCATTGTAAACCTTCTCCTTAATGCTGCAGGTCAAAGCTTATTGGCAAGTGAAAGGTTACTGGGTCCAAGGCATGCCAAGCCCCCTCCACCCTAAGGAGCTGAGGACTGTGGTCCCCAAAGATGGCGAAGAACAGCATCTATAGTGCTGGGTGCAGAGAAGACAACTATCACACAGTCTTCTATTCCCTGAAAGGAAGAGGACTACCCCAGCCCCTCCTCCACATGCCTGATGATAGGAGGGGTGTTAGGGGACGGTCCGAGGCTATGGGACACAGCCAGTATCCCAGAGAGCCCTGTGCTTGCTTCTCTGCACATATGTGTGAAGTGGTCATCAAGCTGCACGTGCTGCCAGGAAAATGGACAACATTCCCTCTTTACAGATTCTAGATAATTAAACAAAAAGAGAGAAATTATCAAATCTTGTTTGGCTGCATAAAAATTTATTTCCGTCATTTACCCCAACTGCTTATCATTTATACCTAACTGTCATGCAACTCAACAGTCATTATGAAAATTACTCAGCATGTATCAGGCTTTGTTTTCTTGTGACACAAATCTCCACTCACGAATGTACCATAGTTTACTGCTCATGTAGTTAAGCTGTGAGCAGATGCTCTCATCAGCTCACATCAACAACAACAACAGTAACAAGAGTGTGGCTACATCATTCTGCTCAGGAGATTCCCAGGGAAAGAGCAGTTATTATTGCTTCTAACACAGAACTCAGTTCCGGCTTGAATTGTATTTTCTCTTCACTTTTTATATCTTTATTTAGTTGCTCCTATAAGAAATACCTTTTTGCAAAGCTAGTTGATATTTTTAAAATCCAAAAGGAAAGAAATGAAGAACTTTAATGAAATACAGGGAGAAAATACATGAAACGATTTAAAATAGCTCCCACCAACAAATATAATTCTCCAGAAATAATTTCCATCCTTGGAGACTTGGATAATATTTTGAACACACTGGCTTTCCCATGTAAACACATCCATATTAGGCTGTGTTTCTGAGTTCTGCTATACTTGCAGGGCAACTGCAAGGAGCAGGCACACAGTTCAGACATCTGAGCTGGAGGCCAGCCCACCCTCCATGGGTGTTAGATATTGGAGCCCAACAATTTTTAATTGCTGATTTGAAAAGCAGAGACTGCCACGATTGTCAAGGCAATGCAGGAACCCTGCTCCAGGATTTCTTTCTTTCTTCCTGTTTTTCTCATTGCTCTGTCTACCTAGACCAATATTCACATTCCTTTGCTCTTCTTATTCCATCCTCACTTACACTTTCTGACAATTCCCATCTCTTCTCGCAGAGCCTACATCGTTCAGCATGAATACTTCAACTCAGGTAATTGCTTTCTTTAGTTCCTTACTTTTTCTCTGCATGCAAGCCTCAGAAAGTCCTCACTTGAATTACCTGTGATTCTCTTGTTTCTCTAGGCCTTTGGCCCTTTCTAGAGAAGCGTGAACTTTGCAGAGGGCAGTGTAAATGAAGGAATGGCAGAAGCAGAAATGCAGGGGCTCCAGGGTAAAAATCTGTCCGTCTGGCTGGCTCCTGTCTATGGAGATTAGGATCCTGCTGTGCTCACAGGCGCCCCCATGGATTGCAGCCTCTGCTTTTTTTAGGCTTTGTTTACATATTCCCATCTCTACCTATCCTGAAACTAAACGAATCCTCTTCCCACACACCCTACTCCTCTAAGCAGCGAGCAGTGGACCCATATCCAATTTCACCATCACCACCAACTTTCATATTCCCATGTGTGGAAGCATGGGTCGATGTCCCTAACCAATTCTGAAAGCTCTCATAGTTTATAAGCAAACAATCATTTAGGCAAATGTAGTCTTCTCCGAATTGTACCAATAGAACAAATATAGTAACAATTCTTATTAAATCCTGTCCCTGCTATATACAATTAAATCCTGTCCCTGCTATATACAAAGAAATAAGTCCATGAATGTTCTCCTGGAAGGAAAAGAGGCCATTTAGGCTTTAAATTGTCCAAAAAGTAAAGAAAACCAGAAAAGCTGGTTTTGTGGCTAAAGATGTATTTATTCCTGTTTCAAGAACAAATACACAGCCCTGGAAGTTTCTGGTTAAGAGTTAATCTGCACACAGAATGGATAATTCAAGACCATTGTTCTTGCTAGATTATAAACCCCAGAAAGGTAGGCTTGGAATGTGTCTGAACGACCAGCCTCCCTCGCTTCATGCACAGGTCAGGTGCCAGCACCTAGATGGTGTTTTGGCAAGTGCTATGCACATGTGAGCCCGTGTGTGATTCTTCACACATCTCCATCAGTATGGAGATGGGCACTGTGCTAGCAGCTGGAGAGAACAAGACCATTAAGATGCTGCCTTCAAGAAATCTACACTGAGCAGAGACAGAAGCATACCCACGTAAACAAGCCACCAAGCAGTGCAGGTGCTAAGAGAGCAGTCTGGGATGTTAGAAGGACATGGCAATTCTGAGCTGAGAGGGAGGAAGGTCAAGATGGCTCCACAGACACGGGGACACACACGAGCTGAGGCTTATGGATCAAGAGGGTGTCAGCTAGGAAGGCCAGGAGTGAGTGAGAGAGGAAGAGATGGGAACAGGAAGAAACGGTGGTACCTGAAGTGGTTCCCATGGCTACCTTGGGTGTGACGCGGGGGAGCAGAGAGAAAAGGGAGAGGCAGACAGGAGCCAGACCTTGGGGCTCATGCCATTCCAAAGAAGATCTGGACTTCCTCCTGAAGGTGAGAGGTGGCATTGAGGATTTTAAGCAGGAGAGCAAGATGATTGGGCTTGGGTTTGCTCTGCAAGCAGACGCTGTGAGATGGCATGTGTAGGTTACTCCTGGGCTCTCTCCATGCCCTTCCTCACACTGGCCAGAGGGCCAACTCAACAGGGGATGCGCAGTTCCAGTCCAGCCTGCTCATCTCCTTCTCAAGGGCGTGCCTTCCCTCAGGCAGCAGGTCTCTGCTCTGCCGTTGCCTCCCCAGGCTTACCTGACCCCTGCTCCTGGGGGAACACTCTGGCCAGTGCGCCGGCCACTCAGCGGGAGTCAGCCTCACACTGAGGGTTCAGTCACAATAGGCTCACTGACCCATAGAGACAGCCACTTCCTCCAACCTGGTCTTTTCAGTAATAAAGGTGATCTAGCTCTGTCTCTCACTTCTGGCTTTATTTTTCATTTTGTTCAGATTCTGGGTGGGGAAAGGACTCTCGGGAACTTAACATAAAATTGGATTGAAGGGATGTGAGACTGGAAATCAGGAGACCAGCTAGGAAGTTATTAGAAGATGACGGATGCCCAGAAGAGGGCCAAGAAACACCAACAAGGAGAGCGTGCCGCAGAGGAAGCGGGGCAGAGGCACGGGACCCCAGGAGCTCCATCCATCCTGACTGCATCCCAGACACAAGCTTCCCCTGCCACGAGCTGCTTCTCGAAGACCACTGAACCAGGCAAGTGCAAACACCATTTCAGCCTCTGTCTCCCTTGGGCCCGAGGACAGAATGACAAGCACAGCTGCTGTTAGCAGCAGTGGCCTGTGTGTCTTACCCATGTATGGGGCAGGCCAGGCCGACTGGCCCCCTCCTCCATAGGGGTCCTGGGGCTTGGTGCTCAGAGCACTCGTGTGAAGAGCAGAATCAGAATTGGTCCTAAGGAGGGGAGGAGAGAGTCTGGCTGAAAATCTGTTTTCCTTAGTGAAAAATGCAACAGTCTTTGTTGAATACTAACAATGGGAAAGAAGGCAAGAATAACTGACTTACAATCATCAAATAAGGGGTTAGGACCTACCTGAAGTTCTTTACATCAGTAACAGCCTCTGAGGATCGCCCACACTCCCGAATATTTTAATTTATATTCGTGTAGCCTTATATGCTGACGCTGACAGCTCGGTGACTAGTTCAACAAGGCGGGTCTTGGATCCACAGCTTCCCTCCAAGATCTTCCTATTCTCTCCAGCTCAGAAGCTGGCTGTGGCCAGTTTAGCCTGTGGCTATACTAGGTTTTCTCCACCAGACAGTAACAGTTTCTAAGCAAAGGATCACTTAGAGCAGTGGTTTGCAAAACCTTTCCAGGGAGAAGGCAAGGTCAAGACTAGTCTCAAAATGATAGTAAAGCCTCCTTTGCCTTTTCAGTCTTGCTCTCCGCCAAACACAGTGGGCTCCACAGCGGCCATGTGAGATGTGATGTCCCACTGCTGAGTGCAGGAGCAGAGAACCCAGCTGCCCTGGAGACATCTGTAAAAGGTGAGCATTACCACTATTCTCAATACGGTTTTTTTGTGTTTCTTTTAAAAAAGATCTAATTTATGTTAACATGTAATGGGCTTATTATTTTTTTTAATTCACTAGTATCTTTTTAAAAATCTCTCAATTTAATTTCTAATATCAATAGATATACTCACATAAACAAATACTCTTTGAGGGCCTCGATGTTTTTTATTTAATTATTTTTTTTTGAGATGCAGTTTTGCCCTTGTCGCCCAGGCTGAAGTGCGGTGGTGCTCACTGCAACCTCCACCTCCTGGGTTCAAGTGATTTACCTGTCTCAACCTCTCAAGTAGCTGGGATTACAGACACGTGCCACCACACCCGGATAATTTTTGTATTTTTAGTAGAGATGGGGTCACCATGTTCGCCAGGCTGGTCTTGAACACCTGACCTCAGGTGATCTGCACACCTCAGCCTCCCAAAGTGCTGGGATTACGGACATGAGCCACCATGCCAGGCCTCAGTGTTTTTTACTTTATTTTTTTTGAGATGGAGTCTGGCTCTGTCACCCAGGCTGGAGTGCAGTGTCATGATCTCAGCTCACCACAACCTCCACCTCCTGGGTTCAAGCAATTCTCCTGCCTCAGCCTCCTGAGTAGCTGGGACTACAGGTATGCACCACCACGCCTGGCTATTTTTGTATTTTTAGTAGAGACGGGGTTTCAACATGTTGGTTAGGCTGGTCTCTAACTCCTGACCTCAGGTGATTCACCTGCCTGGGTCTCCCAAAGTGCTGGGATTACAGGCATGAGCCACCGCGCCCGGCCTCAGTGTTTTTTAAGACTGTAAAGTGGACCTAAGAGAAAACTTTGGGAGCCCCTAATGTATAGCAAATTTCTGAAATTCTCCCAGCTAGCTTCAGTGTCTACAAAGCCTTGGATGCAAGACATGATTATTTATTTATCTCAACATGAGGTCAAACTGTCCGCCATAAGAAGGACTGGTAAGCAACTTCATTAGCCTACAATGCTTGGTGGTCCACTCCAGTGACAGCCTCAGGTGGCTTCAGAGGAGGAACAGGCAGACAAGGGCAGAACCCATAGTGCAACAGAATGAGCGTGGCCGCTGGGATGAGAGAGCTGGATTCAGATTCCAGCCTCTTTACAGATTCAAAGAGACTCAAGAGACTATCAATCAAATGCGGAGCCAACTGGGAAAATCTAAATATAGACCGGGCATTAAATCACATTAAGGAGTTATTTTAAATTTTGTTAAGTATAATAACAGCATTGTGGTTGTTTTTTTTATTATTTTTCTTTTTTTTTTTTTTTTTTTTTTTTTTAAGACGGGGTTTTACCATGTTGGTCAGGCTGGTCTTGAACTCCTGACCTCAGGTGATCCGCCCGCCTTGGCCTCCAAAGTGCTTGGATTACAGGCGTGAGCCACTACGCCCAGCCTGTGGTTGTTTTTTAAAAAAGGTTCTCGTCGGCCTTATATTGCTGGAGATATATTCAGGTAAAATACTGTCTCTAGCCAGTCATGGGACTGGGGTGGGAGGTAGGTTTAGAGAGACTGGCAGAATGCTGATAACGAGTGAAGCTGAGGATGGGCACCACAGGCCTCTTATAACACTTCTGTTTACATGTATTTAAAATTTTGCACCATTAATCAGGTTTCTTTTTGTTTTTGAGACAGCTTCTTTCTGTTGCCCGGGCTGGAGTGCAATGGTGCCAACATGGCTCACTGCAGCCTTAACCTCCTGGGCTCAGGTGATCCCCCCGCCTCAGCCTCCTGAGTAGCCAGAATCACAGGTGTACCTTTTTTTTTTTTTTTTCCCATAGAGACAAGGTCTCACCATCCTGCCCAGGCTGGCCTCAAACTCCTGGGCTCATGTGATCCTCTGGCTTCAGCCTCCCAAAGTGTTGGGACTACAGGCGTGAGCCACTGTGCCCAGATTTTTTTTTTTTTTTAATACTAGTCTTCACCTATTAGCTAAGGCCCCTAAACAGGTCACTTAACCTTTTAGAATGGAAAATAATACTGATTCTTGTAGGGTATTGTCAGGATTTAAAAAAATGACTGAGGAGTTTGGCCCAAAGTGACTAAAACAATAGCTGATGTTTATTCAGCACATATGTTTCTGAGTTATCTTATTCAACTCATGATCTAGGGACCATGATCTCCATTTTTCAAATGAGTAAACTGAGGCAATCAGAAGTTAAATAATCTGCTCAAGGTCACACAGTAAGACGCAACCCCTAGTAGTCCCACCCCAGACCTCATGTGCTCTGTACTGCCCCCTGCAGACACTCAGTAAATGGTAGTTTTGTTTTTAACATGTCATATCAACACAGCTTACATAAACACACTCCGGCAACTGGACGCTACGTAAAAAATATCAGGACGGTTAAACTGCTTTAAAATCTACTTCTACCAGGAAACAATCCATGTACCTGTTAAGCGCAGATGTCAGCCTGAACCCAGGATGCTTTTCTTCTTTCCAAGGAGGCTGCTGCCTTTAACAACCAGAACAACATAAAAGGAAAAGAAGTCAATCCACAGAGAGCAAAGGAGGTCCTCAGTCCCGAGTCTCAGAACTGGCTCTTCTACTCACCTCGCTCTGCAACCTGAGAGTCACTTAAAAATAACCCATGCCTCACTCATTTTGCCCTTCATTGTTAAAATGAGGTAAGACTGAATGATCCCTCCAGTCCTGTGATCTCCGATTTCCAGTATTAAAAAGTACTAAAAACCCAGGAGTAGCTTGCTGGGCAGACGAGTTCAGTGTACATGTAGGGGGCGCTTTGGCAATCTTGGATGCAAAAGTTTTGCATTCCCGTGCCAATGGCCATGAAGAGGAATGTAATTGTTATAGTTACCCAGGGTATGAAAATATTAGTTTAACCAATCCTGGTGCTCTGAAAATCAGAAGACATTTCTTGGATACACAAAAAGAAAAATATCGGTTTGGAGATGCGTTTTACTGATGTAATAAGATATTGTATTTATTTTACAACCCTGGATCCCAAGATTCTTGAGGGCAGCTGAAAATCTACTTGAGATGGGGCCCATTGCACCCATCTTTATTTCCTTTCCCAGATCCAGACACATCGTTCGCAGTAAGTGGTCAGTCAGTATCTGCCCAGAGAATGGAGGGAGAGCAGACTTCAATCCAGAAAGCTAAATATTTTGTATACACATATTTTGAATGCCTCCTGAATCTGATTTGGTGATCTGAAAAATGATACAGTGCACGCAACAGACGCAGCAGGGATTTTTCCTCAATTAATTCTATTTTCTGCTACCCTCTGTATTGGGTACAAAAATACTCAGAGACCTTAAATCAAATACCCTGTGCAAATTACCATTTTAAGGGTCTTTTGCCCTTTTCAGCAGCTTACTAAGACACTCTGAGAAAATATGCTGATTTTTCTGTCTCAAACGTAGCAATGCCATATCAGAGTATTCTGTTGGTAAATATATTCCAAATGTGTTTCTATTTGGTTTTAAATATGAAGATCTAGATTTCTTTAAATAACTTTTCATTTTAGACTTTCATATAAGCCTATCACTGGAAACGCTTAGGTGTTTTTTTGTTTTCTTTGTTTTTCTGAGATGGAGTCTCTCTCTGTCACCAGGTTGGAGTGCACTGGGACGATCTCGGCTCACTGCAACCTCTGACTCCCTGGCTCAAGCGATTCTCCTGCCTCAGCCTCCTGAGTAGCTGGGATTACAGGCACACACCACTACGCCCAGCTACTTTTTGCATTTTTAGTAGAGATGGGGTTTCACCATGTTAGCCAGGATGGTCTCAATCTCCTGACCTTGTGATCCACTGCGTCAATTTTTTTTTTTTTTTAAGAGATTGCGTCTTGCTATGTTGCCCAGGCTGAAGTGCAGCAGCTATTCACAGCTCCAACATAGCACACTACAGCCTCAAAACTCCGGTCTCCAATGATCCTCCTGCTGACATTAAATTTTAAAAGAGAAAACAGGATTCTATGCCTTATATTAGGAATTTCTAAAACAACATTCAAAGTGGATAAAGTTAAGCAAAATTATCTAAAAGTAACACACGTCCATCATAACTTTTAAAGTATAGTCTTGCTTACCTTGGCCAACTCTCATCCAGAGGCTGTGAGGAATAATTGGCTCCAAAAGCACTACCATCAAAGTAGAATTTTTAATAAAGGAAAAGTAAAAATTAATGGAAAGTTGAAGCAGAATGAACAAGGTGGGCTCAGAGAGTTAATTAACTGAGTTTTTGGCTCTCATCTTTATCCCTGTACCTGAAAGCTCTTCCTTCATGCTTTTTCTCCGCACCCTCCTCGAGGACAGTCTATTCTGCTGTCTTCTAACCCGTGTTTTCTTTGCATGGTTTTTTTGGGGTGTTTGCTATTGTTTGCCTGCCTGGCACCTTTTGTTTTCAGGAACGACTGCCACTCTCACTCCAAACCTGCTAAGCTTGCTATTCCCTCTGGGCCACACGGGAGGGACCCAGACCCAGGATTCTAGCCCAGGTACTTCACCCTCTGGAAACAGTGTTTGGCTCAGGGATAGGCACAAACAGGACCAAGGAGAGTACTTTTGAGGGAAAAGCAGGAGTGCCCCAGTAGAGGTGGTGTGAGCCCAAGGGTGTCTGAATCTGGGGGTCTCGCCTTGGAGAAAGCCTATGACGCGTGAAGTCATCCCAGAGGCGGCACCACAGAGGAGGTCTCGATGATATTATATGACCTTGAATCTAGCCCTTGGGCTTCTAGTGACATAAGCCCGTACATTTTCTCTTTTTAAGTTAAGGTGGGTTCTTGGTATTTATAGCCAAAAAAGAGGTGCATTAGGTGTGTGGTCACTGTCATATCAATCTTGTGTTGTTCACTGGGTCTTGCACACCTTTGGAGCATATTCTGGAGCCTGGAGACACAATACGGGGGCGGCATACACACTGAGTAGAGAGGCTCTGTTTTCATTCGTTCAGTTAACTGTTCCCACACAACAGCCTTCTAAAGACATTGCTAATCACTTTATTCTGCTAAGAAATCTTCAGTGATTTTGTTCAGCCTAGAAGGCAAAACTTACTGTGGTGCTCCACAATTTGGGGCCAATGGCCTCTTCTGCTCTTGTCATCCCTCCAGCTGTCTGGGTTCCACAAACACAGCCTGGATTTTCCTGCCCCTCTGCCTTTGCTAACACCACTTTCCCTTTGTCTCCTCCTATGTGGAACGCTACCTCCTTATCACTCCCCCAAACCAAGCCCATTCCTTTTGTCTCCTGGATCACTGATTGGATGAAATATACATTCGGCAGGTACCAATAACACTTTTTACCCCAAACCTTCATTTCTTAAGGTGGAAATATTGAAGAAGATACAAGCTATACGACACATCAAGACTGAAATTTGAAAACGATATCTAAGCATCTACTGTGTGCCAGGCCTGTGCTCAGTTCACACTTTCATTTAATCTTAACAATCCTGAGAGGCAGATATTTTCCCCATTTTACAGCTGAAGAGACTGAGGCTCAGTTCTAGAAGAGCTGAGAAATCCAAGATCAAATAGCTGGCCTGGTAGATCAGGGGTCAGATTCACAACTCACTCACGTCAAAGCCTGAGAGCTCTCCACTAAGCTATGCAGCCTCTCAGGAAACTGAACTATACCATGTGCCCCAGAAAATAGAAAATAGTACCTGGAGTGTTCTGGGAAGAAGGATGGAGGAGGATATAAGAGAAGGTATCATCTGCTCGGGCTCAGGAGGAGACAGAAGCCTTGATGGAGTGGGGCCCTATCCTGCAGGCCTGGGCTGGGCAGCTCAAGTAAATACAGAATCTGGAATTAGGAAAACGGAGGTTCTCATGAGTTCTTAATGATTTAGTGGGAAATGTCTTCTTTGCCAGGAGAAGCATTAGTATTGCAAGTTTCATCTCCTATGTATTAGCTTTCTTTGACATGTCTCATTATCTTATTTCTTAATTTGATCCGGAATCAATAAAATAAAACAGGTAATTTCCCAAGGAGATGTTTCTTCAATGTTCATATTAGGCTTAATGTACATCAAGTACAGATGAGACGAGACCACAGGAGGAGGCAGGAGAAGAAAAGGTGATAAAGAGGAAGGCCCGTGAGAGACAGACTATCAGTACTTCTGTTGGCAAAGCCATTAGGGAAGAAACACTGAGCCTCAGGACCTACAGTTATCTGCCTTTCTCTTTTCTGCAGATTTGATTAATATCTGTTCAGAAACAATTTCGGGAAGTAGAACTTTACTCTTTTTCTCAGTACACTGCCATCTTTAAAGTCAATACGTCCAATTTCATAGTACTGATAATACAAATTAGAATGCAGTGGTGTAACAGTCATGTAACGATCAAATGTTTGTGATTTCAATGTCGAGTGCAAGTTAGCATTTTAACCTTCCTGATATTAACAACACGAAAAGACAGTAAATTCCTAGAAATTTTTAATATGATTAGGCTGAAGCATCAAAAGTTAAAAGATGTGACCTCTGAGCTCTTTTAATTTTTACTGTCTCATTAAATTTAGTGGATATTTGAAAACCCGAGGGAACCACTCATGTTATAAGCTTATAGTTAAACTTAATGCAAGGAAAACCTAGACAAAGTTTATCTGTTCTTTGGAAAATTTCAGAAAACTTCATTCAGGTGACTTTAAATTACTCCGCAATAGTGACATGCCCTAAACAACAACCTCAAGACAGAGAAAACACTCTTATTTATAAACTTGAATTTACCATTTATTCAAGAAACATTGCTGGCATGCCTGCCAGGTGCCAGTGTGCCAGCAGAAGGGAAGCACAGGCTACAGGGTTTTTAACAACCTCACTAGCTCCTCCTCCACTGCTTTCTTAGTTAAGCTTAGTGAAGCCTTCTGCTCAAGGAAGATTTCCACATTCAAAAAGGAAGGTGGGGAGGAGGGATAACGAAAAAGATAAAGAAGAGGTGGCTGCAATGGATGGAAACAAAAATTAAAGTTTAAAAAAAAACCCACACTCACATGGATCTTTTCTTATCCCTCTCTGCACTCCTCTCCACCCCTTTGCTTTCTGGCCCAATGTCCCCTGGGGTCCTGTGGCCTCGCAGCCTCAGGCCACGCCTGCTTGCATTGCGCCGGGAGGCATAGGATGTTCTCAGGATCACTGGGCACCAGGTAGGGTGGGAGCAAACGGAAGGGGTGGCTGGAGCCTCTGGGCACAGGTGCTTTGGGAGGTGCTTCCTAAGAGCTTCAGAGCCACTGCCTGTCTTCCCGGTGGACAGCCCCTGTCCTCCGTGTTTGCCTTGGCCAATCCCAACCTTCCCTGGCCCCAGCTGTCACCCACAGTCCAGTAACTCTTAAATCCACACCTCCAGTTGCCAACAGTTCTTGGGAACTCCATGTGCATATTTCCAACTGGCTACTCAAGTCCTCTGCCAAAAGTACCCAAGACAGCGCAAATTCTACTGAAATCCAACCAATTACTGTCCCCTTCATCTGTTGTTCTTCTTATGATCCATCTTATTTAGTGAGGGCACCATCCACCAAGACACTCAGGTTAGGATCTCAGATTCATCCCAGTCTTTCTCTCTCGGCCTAAGCCTCTGCAGTTCTGTGTAGGAAAATCTTCCTGCTTGAGTTACTGCCTCAATCCATCAACACAGGGACTCCTGTTCCTCTCAACCTGGGGAGTGTTAGAGGGAACAGTTCTTACTCACTCTTTCCCAAAGGAATGGGAGTAGCTCTTCTGCTGCTGCTGAGAGGACATCAGCTGGCCCGTTTACCAGTGGGTGGGGATACCAAGCTACAGAAGCTGAAAATAAGACCCACCCTGCCCCTTTCTTTGTGTGGCTGGACCTGCGGCTGGGTTAGCAGGCACAGGGTTCCCTTCTCTTGGCTTCCCATCTCTATGTGGTCAGTGCACCTGGGCAGGGCTCAGGAACTGCCTTGTTGGGGCAGCCTGGAAGCCAGTCATTTTCTCTCCCGCTCTAAAACTCTGTGTTCTGCCAGGGACATGGTTTGTGGGGCGGGCCTGCGACCTTCCATGCAGCTGGTGGGGTAGGTGGACTTGGGAGTCTGCTTAATAGAACCCACCCACCAAGACAAGTTTCAGGGTCAGATGTAATACAGAAAACTGGCCACAATTTGGCTCCGTCCTGATTTCTCAGCCATGTGTTTACTGTCATTCTACTTCTTTTGTTCCTTTACCTCCAACTATATCCCACTAAAATACATCTTAAAGTCAAACTGTAAGGGTCACATATGAGTGGCATATTTTTGAGTCCTTGCATTTATAAAAACATCTTATTTCCCTCAGCACAGGACAGGCAAACAGGTTGCATGTGGTATTGTGAAGTCAGAATATTTCCCCCCTAACCTTCCAAAGACCAATGTCTCCTTGTCCTTCAAGAGGAGACAGGTGTTAGGTAAAAGTTGGACTTTGTGATCACATAAGTTTTGGAAACCCTGGGGTAAAGACAAGTTGTTTCTTAACTGCAGGACTTTTCAGAGCCCTAATATACACGGTCAGACTCTAAGAGGAGATACAGAGTATGGTGTTTCTCAAATGTAATAGGCCATGTATTTCAAAGAAACAGAGTCCTGTAAACCAATGTCCTAACATTTTCATCTCATTATGATGAAAAGAACCAAAGCAAGGCCCAGCCCAGAGAGGAGAATCATTCCTAACTCTGTAGTTCTTAGGCCTCTCTTCATGAGCCTTCATGCTAGTGGGCCCTCGACTTCCTTTAAAGGAAGGCATTTTCTACGCTTCTTCAGCATGTCTCCTTCTTTCTCAGTGTGTTACCCACAAGTCTGAGAAAATATTTTATTTGCTATAAATGTATGTGACTAGTTCAGAAGTTCAGCGATGGTGTTCAGGACCCGGCATGTCTGCCACACTTGAGGAGTGGGAGTGAGAGGGCCGCTACAGACTGCGCAGCTGCAGAAGGGCAGAAGAGCATCTACTCCAAGTGCTCGAGCCCAGGCCCCCAGCCAGGAGCAAGCCCTTACAGTGCCTCTCTCTGCCTGCATGGGTCTAGAGCAGGGCCCAGCTGCAGCTGTGCCTTGGTCTTGTGTGGCTGCCCGTGCCAAGGGCAAAGCCCACTCCAGAAGGAATCTCCTGTCCAGAGCTCGGCACGCTGTGGCTGCCCACTCTGATAGGAAGCCAGAATATTTGTTAAACAATGTTCATTTTCTTTGAGATTACCCAATTGTAGGAGTGAACCCTCAGAGCCCTTGTCTAAGCCAGGGTGCCCTCCTTAAATAACACCCAAGCCAAGAAACAGCTGTAAGAGGAGAATTCTGATTATATTTTTTTCTTTTTGTTTTAACAAAGATTCAAACCAGTTTTTTATACTTCCAAATGATAAAACCTCATTAAAAAAGTAATAGATAAATGTGCAAGGCCACAATTTTGAGCAAATTATTTCACAACCAACAGAATGGAGGCCATGAAAACAAAGATGGAATCACAGCCCCTGAGCCCCTCCAAGCCCCTGAGCTGCCTCCCTGCAGATGCCATACTCCTCCAAGTTCTCCCTTTTCATGGACCCTTGATTCCTCAAGACACTGGGCAAAAGAACTTTCTTTGCATCACAGATGTCTCCAGTCCCAGGACCCCAGTTTAGGGGCTCAGGAGACCACAAAGACATGGCCCATGATAGTGACTCTGACTCATACTGTCTAACGACTTTAATTCTCTGCATATTAACTTGGTTTTCGCTTCTCCTTCCTTTAGGAGTTGACTAGCTTTACTAATACTCTCCAGTTGATCCCTACAGTGCCACATTATACCCTGTCGTAAGAGACAGGATCCCCTGGACAAAGGAAGTCGCCTCCCTTTCTGGGACTTTGCACCATATTCTCTTCCCTCTGCCTGAAACATCCTCCCAACCGCTTTACTCTCTTAAATCTCACTCATCACCATCTAAAGCCATTTTCCTTTATGATTTTTTGCCTGTTTGCCATCATCTCCCACAGGACTGTAAACTCAAGGGAGCAGGAACTGTGTCTCCCTACTCATCACTGGGTGCCAGTGATGAGAAGGCCCGGCACAGAGAAGGGGCTCTGTAAATATCTGATGAATGAACACTTTCTCCTCTTGCTTCTTATCCCTCCAGCCTCAGATTTCCCCCCAGGATGACTTCTTTGTTTCCCCAGAATGGTTCAAGCTGCACCTCTGACGTGCTCCCACAGCCCCTGAGCTGCCTCCCTGCAGACGCCAGGGCTGCCAGGGCTGCTTGTTTGCTGAGCAGCCTCTCCCAACTGAACCCTGGGCAACCTGAGGGCAGGGACCACGCTGTTTACTGTGACAGTGAACTAAATGCCTAAAACGATGTCTGACCACTAGCACATACTTAACAAATAGATTTTATAAGTGAATAAACATTCTCTTCTTTTCTCAATTCCCTCCCCTTCTATTCCTTTGGTTAATAAAGCTATGTGTATGCTTATACATTTAGGCTGTACTTGCTTCAAAAGTGTCTGAGATAGCCACATATACATCCATACACATACATATATATGGCATAATGTTCATTATACTCTACAGAAATGAGAGCACTGTCAGGAGAAAGAGGGAACTGAGAACTGAAAAAAAACATACATTGTTCAATCAAGCAAAGAAGCATTCAGAGCCTTCTGTTTGAACATTCTAGGCAGTTTGGACCATGGTTTGATGTACTACTCCATCCTGACATGTGCAAATCTGCTGATGAATTTCCTCCATTTCCTCTTGCTTTTTTCATTCAGTGTCAAAGTTATCACACATTCCAGAATATAATTCTCAAAATTATCTACCATCTTTACTTTCCTTGATAACAACCACATAATATACAAAATCAGAAGTCGGTCCTTCTGTGGACCAAATGTGGTGTGTCCCTGGGGGCGGGAGGAAGGAGAGAGACAAACATTCCCTGAGGACATTATCCTTGCCTCCAAATAGATTAGAAACTGTGGCTGGGCACCTGGCTCATGCCTGTAATCCCAGCGCTTTGGGAGGCTGAGGTGGGCAGATCATGAGGTCAGGAGATCGAGACCATCCTGGCTAACACAGTGAAACCCCGTCTCTACTAAAAATACAAACAAAAAAATTAGCTGAGCATGGTGGGACGCGCCTATAGTCCCAGCTACTGGGGAGGCTGAGGGAGGAAAATCACTTGAACCCTGGAGATGGAGATTGCAGTGAGCCGAGATCGTGCCATTGCACTCTAGCCTGAGTGACAGAGTGAGACTCCGTCTCAAAAACAAAAACCAAACAAATAAACAAAAAAACTTCAGGAAGCCTGAAAGCAAGAGAAGTTGGGGTTTCCCTAGGGTGCCTCACAACTCCTGGCTCTCTTGCACAAGGTCCTCATCTCTGCTAGTGGGCACAGGTGGCGTGGGGAGAGTGGAGCAGAGGCTGGGCCATTGGCTGGGCCTGGTCTGGATCCTGGGCAGGTTACTTCACCACATGCTCAGTTTCCTCATCAGAAAATGAGGGTTAGAAAAATACATGACCCAGTGAGTTTCTGAGGTCTAAATGGCACATAAATTACCCGGCACAGTGTCTGGCATGGGTAGGTGCTCAGTAAACATGAGTGCCCTGCCCCCACTTCCTGGTTTCTGGGCTTGTGAAGCCAACTCTACCATCTGCCAGGAATTCAGCTCTCCACAGTGGGGCCCACCCTGCCTTTCTCTGCATTCTTCCAGCCCTGCACCCGAGTTCTGAGAAGGATGAAGTGAGAGTACGGGCCCTCCTGGCACACTTCTCTGTCCTCTCCCGAAAAACCCAGCTCAGTCTGTTCCCCACACAGCAGCGCCCGCCACTGCCGCCTGTAAGCAGCACTGATGAAATAAAATACTGTCAGGTGAATTTACCATTTCCTTTCCTTGATTTCTACTTAACCGCATAGAGTGTGGTGTGACTGTCCATCGCTGCATGAGATTTTCCTATATTCTAGGTTTATTTATCATTTACTGAGTTTCAAGCATCACAAATAGAAAATTATATGAAATTTCATGAGTTCCAAAAGCAGGTCAGCAGATCAAAAGAAATACAAATAAATCACATACCTGTATGTCCATTTTTGCTAGATAGACTAAGTCTCTGTAACTGGATTCAAAGTCAGGTTTAACTCTAACTTTGCTGAATTACATGTGGTTTTTGTTATTTCATGAACCTGAACTTTGCTGATGCTTTCATAAATACCTACGTTTCCAAATTTTGACTGCAGAGATGTTTCTAGTTTCCAACTCATTTATTTGTTTGTATTGCCTCCCTTCATCAGATAAATAAAGATTTCGAGGCCAAAGGAGAATTACAGGGAAGATAAATCCTGACAACTTTTCAAACATTTCAGGACACACACATCCCTTGAAGAGTAAAAAAGGATATTTGTCGCCCTGGCTTGTCCCCAGACCTTCGGTGGAGGGGGTGGAAGCGGTTCCTGCACGGTCTCTCCACCAGCCCGTGGTGGCGGGTTCCCCGAACATTATCAGCTTGGTGAAACGACGGCTGCAGAGAGAAGGGAAGAAGAGTTGGCCTCCAACCATGAAATCATCACTCATGCTCAAGAACAACTGATAACAATGGCAGGTGAAAGGACTGATTTTACAGTTTTACTTATTACGCATTAGAGGGTCTTGGGTCAACGTAAATAAAATAAAGCAGTATATGGAACTGTTTTTATATAATAACCATAAAATAATGAAAAATTGTAATGTGTTAAGAGGAAAGTTGAAAGAATGACATAATAAAACCTGTCATGCAATTGGGGAAGGGGAATCAGAAGACTGTGAATTCATATACCAAATCCCAGAAACTAGAAAGGACATTTGAAATGTAAAACAAGTATATTTAAGAAAGAAAGAAACTGGCAAGCCATGAAGCAGCTATTTATTCTGCACTGCGACTTTTCAAATTTTTGAGTGAATTCACAATGTTTGAAAATTTAGACTTGAGGATTCTAGGGAAAAATCAGAATCATTTTTTTTTTTTTTTGAGACAGAGTCTTGCTGTGTTGCCCAGGCTGGAGTGCAGTGGCGCGATCTCGGCTCACTGCAACCTCCACCTCCTGGGTTCAAGCGATTCTCTTGCCTCAGCCTCCCAAGTAGCTGGGACTACAGATGTGCACCAGCATGCCCAGGTCATTTTTGTATTTTTAGTAGAGACAGGGTTTCACCATGTCTTGAACTCCTGACCTCAAGTGATCCACCCACCTTGGCCTCCCAAAGTGCTGGGATTACAGGCATGAGCCACTGCGCCCAGCCGTAAGTCAAAATATTTGGCCACACTGAACCACACTCATCTCAGGCTGAAGTTGAGCATGGCTGCTCCCTGTAGATGGGACACCCACTCTCTTATTTTTAATCCTAACACACAAACCATTTCACTGACTCATCATTTGAGACATTCAGAGTGTGTAACCCCTGAGTTAAAGAGAAAAAAAGGAATGCTATTTAAATACAAGTGGAAAACAAACATACAAATCATCAGTCCCTAAATGGTACAAATGAAAGTAGAAACAAATTCAAGATAAATTCACGGTCAATAAATCCAAAATTCTTTTTAAGGAGATGCTTGGGGTATGTCCTTAACATTTTTGAGACTGGCATCACAAACGGCAATCTTTTTGACTGTCAAAAGCCAAATCCTAGGCTGGGCCCATAAATCTCACATAATAGGGCAATGTGTATACATTATGTAATAGATGTGCTTGTGAAATACAGCAAACAGATTTTCTTCTCCCATGCCCTCCAGCATTAAGATATAACTGACAAATTAAAATTGTATATATTTACACTGTACAACATGACGTTCTGATATATTTATCCATAGCTAAATGAAATCAAGTTAATTAACATAACCGTCATCTCACTAATCATTTAAAACAGAGTTTCTTTTATGTCAACTGAATCACATGTAAAATAGGTAGCTTACTGTGAAAGGAATCCTATGACACATGTATGTATGTTTTTATAGGGGACTTCCTTCAGCTAAAAACTATGTTTTCTTTGTTAAACATGGATTTTCTCAATTTAGATTTCACAATTACTCCCATTTCTCACAAGTGGACTCATAAAAAGTCTGGGCTAATATGGTCTAACAGTTCCAATCTATTTTTATAATCCAAATCTATAAACTCACAAAATAAAGTTATCTTAGCAAATAACAACTTCTGGGCTGGAAGAAAAACAGCCAGTATGATATAGGTAAGCTGGATTTGATCTTACACAATGGAACACTCTATTCTAGAGACTAATGCATTGAAATACCTACAAAATAACGGGACAAACTGACATCAGGTGCTTCTTGGCAAGATGCAATGAGGACGCAGGATCTCTTTTTTTTTGAGACAAGGTCTCAATCTGTCACCCAGGCTGGAGTGCAGTGGCACAGTCATGGCTGATTGCAACCTCCACTTCCCAGGTTCAACCTCCCGAGTAGCTGAGACTACAGGCACATGCCAACAGGCCTGGATAAATTTTTTTTTTTTTTTGGGAGACAAGCTCTCACCATGTTGGCCAGGCTGGTTTCAAACTCCTGACCTCAACTGATCCACCCACGGTGGCCTCCCAAAATGCTGGGATTACAGGCCTAAGCCACTGCACAATTATGGCCAAACTAGGGTCCTGGAGGCCAGTCCACAGGGTGGGGAGAAGGATCTTTAGAAGGGATTCTAAAAAGCAGAGAGTTCCTGAAATGTCTTTTAGATTTCCTGTTAAGCTTATATTTTCTGGCTGGGTGAAACAGCTCCTGTCTATAGTCCCAGCACTTTGGGAGGCAGAGGTGGGAGAATTGCTTGAGGCCAGGAGTTTGAGACCAGCCTGGGAAACATAGTGAGACCCTGTTTCTACAAAAAAAATATAAAAATTAGCTCTACAAATAAACAAACAAATTAGCTAGGCACGGTGGTGTATGCCTGCAGTCTCAGTACTTTGGGAGCATGAGGTGGGAGGTTCACTTGAGGCCAGGAGTTCAAGACCAGCCTGGGCAACATTGCAAGCCCCCATTTCTAAAAATAAACAAAAAAAAAATTAGTGGGGTGTGGTGGTGCCCACCAGTAGTCCTAGCTACTGCGGAGGCTGAGGTGGGAAGATTACTTGAACCCAGGTGTTCGAGGCTGCAGTGCACTATGATCACAACACTGCACTCCAGCCTGGGCAACAGAGCAAGATCTTGTCTCTAAATCAAACTAAACAAAACACAACAAAACAAAAGCTTTCATTTTCGATTTAACAGCTGGCTCTTTTGCATTAACCGCTGCTGGCCCAAATCCTTTATTACTGCTGGTATTCAGTTGTGGGGGATGTGATCTCTGCTTACATTTGATATTTTCTTCTCTTCCTCACTGTGGCCCAATTTCAACTCTCTGCCCCTGCAGTATCTGATCTGTCTCCAAACTATATTTGGCTTTAGGCTTCTCAATTACTTCTCAAAGACCTGCCTTGCTCATCAAATGAATTAGAGTAGCTGTTCAGTCAGGGAAACCGGAAACTAAAGGTGGTTTAAGAATGAAGTCTGGGCCAGGCACAGTGGCTCATGCCTATGATCCCAATGCTTTGGAAGGCTGAGGCAGGCGGATAGTTTGAGGTCAGGAGGAGTCTGAGACCAGCCTGGCCAACATGGCGAAACCTCACCTCTACTAAAAATACAAAAATTAGCCAGACATGGTGGCACTACAATCACTTGAACCCAGGAGGCAGAGGCTACAGTGAGCTGAGATCGTGCCACTACACTCCAGCCTGGGTGACAAAGAAATACTAACATGCCACTCCAAACTTCACTTTTTCTTCTCAAGTTTTAACCACGTAAGTTCTTATACAGTTGTATCTGCAGAGTACATACAGTATTCATTTATTTTTTGAGATGGAGTCTCTCTCTGTCACCCAGGATGGAGTGCAGTGGTGCGATCTTGGCTTACTGCAACCCCCGCCTCCTGGGTTCAATCAATACTCCTGCCTCAGCCTCCTGAGTGGCTGGGATTACAGGCACGCACCACCATGCCGGGCTAATTTTTATATTTTTAGTAGAGACAGGGTTTTGCCATGTTGGCCACACTGGTCTTGATCTTCTGACCTTGAACTTCTGAGACTCCATCTCAAAAAAAGAAAAAAAAAGAAGTTCTACCAAGTTTTTAAAAATATACTAAAAACATGCAGAAAACCAGGATTATGCATATAAATGGTTAACACTTTGAAAAAGTGTTGATCCAGAATCCTACAACCTCAGCATCTTTACAAAGGGCTACCTAATTGATATTCTCAAACAGAGATATCCTCAAACAATTCTACATAAGACACCTCTCAGTAGCTTCAGTGACAGACCTCATGATGACTAGTGATCAAGAAAAAAAGTGATGAAATTCCTGCAAGAGCAACAATTATTTTCCTGGAATACCGCTGTCAACACTGGGAATGTGTACTGACCTGAAGCTTCAATATTATAGAGGACTCCACTGGAATGTGATGTCACCATTATTTTATGTTATGAGGACAAAGTGCTAGCTTGAGCCAGGGTCATTTATGTGGCAACTTCAACCATCTCAGCAGTGAACCAGAAGGCAAAGAAAGCCTCTAAATAACAAAAATTGATAAGAACCCTAGAGGACAGCAGTTAGAAGGGAAACTTTCCAGTCCTCCATTACACCCCACCCAAGTCTAACAAATGCAGGCATCTCATTTTCCAGCCTGCAGCAGGTGAATATAGGGTGGGGATAGGCAAAGGGAGGGAACCGGAGTTGCTGGCTTAGCAGAGAAAGCTATACAAAGTAAAAGCAAGAGAGAGTGGAATTATGTTCTTTCCTTGTACAGACGGGAAACCAAGATCCGGAGAGCTGAAGTGATTCTTCTCAAGGTCACAGAGCTAGTTTGTAGCAGCCTAAACTTAAACTCAGGATTCCGAGCCTCATCCAGTATTCCAGTATTCTCTTCACCTCACTGCTTTGCCTCCTTCACTAAATAGCCTACATCAAATCAATTCTTTATGAGATTTTAGAGAGATTTTTTTACTGATACATGCAGAAGAAAGTTAAAAAAAAATTATAAAGAAATTTTCCAGACTGGGAGTCGTGGTTCATGCCTGTAATCCCAGCACTTTGGGAGATCACAGCAGGAGGAATGAGCTCAGGAGTCTGAGACCAGCCGGGGCAGCACAGCCAGACCCTGATTCTGCTAAGACTTTAAAAACTAGCTAAGCACAGTGGCATGCACCTGTAGTCCCAGCTACTTGGGAGGCTGAGGAGGGAAGATCGCTTGAGCACAGGAAGTAGAGGCTGCAGTGAGCTATGATCATGTGACTGCATTCCAGCCTGTGGGACAGAGGGAGACCTTGTTGCTTAAAAAAAGAAAAATGGGTTTCCCAGTTAAGGCATCAAAAAAAAAAAAAAAAAAAAAAATTAAAAGAAAAATGAAAAATTTTCCAGATAGATTTTATTATGTTCTTGTAAATCTACTGAAGATCTAAGATTCAATTACAGAATAATAGTCCTGCTAAGGTATCTGACCATGATGTAATATAAACCGCACAGCTACAAATTGACGTTGGCTCCAGTAGTCTCATATGGAGTAGGTATCTAACTTAGTATTAAGTAAATAGCTAAAAGTCACAAAGCTATTCATTGACTACAAACAATGCTTCCTCTGATACAATCAAAATGCTACCTCAACTCTTCTTAATTTCTCTTTATACTTGGCTTTGTATCCGTTTCCAACAGAGCCGAGAGGAGACTGGTTAGAAATGTAGCTGGTAGGAAAGACAATAGATAGGGTGGTTAACGCTTGGCCCCAAGGGCATCCTTAAACACATCGTTTAGCTCCACAGGACCTTGCCCATGATGCTGCTTGGTTCTTCTTTAGTTTACTTCTCTAGTTCTTGGCAAGTGCGTCAAAGACTGGCCGCCAGTACCTAATAAATTTCTGTTGGTGTCCAGTTTGGGCAACATAATGAGACCACAACTCTTTTTAAAAAATTCCACTGGGGGCTGGGCCCAGTGGCTCACGCTTGTAATCCCAGCGCTTTGGGAGGCCGAGGTGGGCAGACCACCTGAGGTCAGGAGTTTGAGACCAGCCTGACCAATATGGTGAAACCCTGTTTCCACCAAAAATACAAAATTAGTCAGGCATGGTGGTGCATGCCTGCAATCCCAGCTACTCAGGAGGCTGAGGCAGGAGAATCGCTTGAATCTGGGAGGCGGAGGTTGCGGTGAGCTGAGATCGCGCCATTGCACTCCAGCCTGGGCAACAAGAGCAAATCTCCGTCTCAAAAAAAAAGAAAAAAAAATCCGCTGGGGAAGAGTGGACATTTAACAAGTTTAGGAAGTAAGGCAGGTTCCTGGAGCTTGCAGGGCTGTTTATTTATAAGCAGGCTGAAGCTAATGGAAGATGTTATAGCCTCCCTCTTTTAAAAAGGACAAGTCTAAATAACAAAGGAACAACGGTGCCTCTCCTGGGAACCCAGCTGGAGACGATTCTAGGCCGTGGCAGCACCTCCTTTGACTCTCAGGACAAGGAGGGGGAGTCGTGAAGGCCTGCCCACGACAAAAGGGCTGCTATTAATTCACACTGCCTTGGGGTTAAATGGATCATTTAAGTCTACCTTACAAAGTGAGTGGAATAAAAAAGGATTTCATACTTGGTTAAATACCCTATTAGAGAAACATAAAGAGAAGGTCAAAATGTACAAATCTCCAGCGTCAGACATGCCACCCCCACACACTTCCTTTGCCCTCTGCGGTGCTTATATATGCCAGCAAGCAGGGGCTTCAGTTCACAAAGCTCCTGTGAGGCTCCTAGCTGTTCTGGGTTCTGGAAGGCTTTTCCCTCACAGCCTACCAGCACTACACTGTCTTTGGGGCTGGTCTACTCCAGTCTTGCAGAAGTGATTAGACCCTCAGTACCCCAGAACCACCTGGATGGGTTTTTTGTTCGTTTTTCACATGGAGGTGATGCCTTTTTTGATCAGGTGATTTTGGGATCCAAACTTCTCCAAAGGACCAAACAAGTCTGAAGAGCAGAGCGGACCAGAGAAGGCGCTGGCACCCAACCTTCTGACAGGACCTGGCCTGTCACCATGTCTGTAGCCCTTGTGTTGCCCCTGCCTAGGCTGCATTTTAAAATGAAAGATAAAAGGGAAGTAAACTTAACAGATAAATTAAGTTAAAAGGTGACTCTGGAAAATGACAGACATAAAACAGTTTTGGGGTTGTTTTGAGTTTGAAATCAGATAAGTTCGAAATCAGACCAATCAAAATGATCAAAGAGGGCCAGACAAATAATCTCTAAGAAATAATGGCAGGGCATGGTGGTGGCTCACACCTGTAATCCCAGCACTTTGAGAAGCCGAGGTAAGAGGATCGCTTGAGCTCAGGAGTATAAGACCAGCCTGGGCAACATAGTGAGACCTCCATCTCTTAAAAAAAGAAGAAGAAGAAGAAGAAATAAGAACAATGCATAAAACATGCCCAGAGTGCAGGGTCTAGGGGTCATGCTGGGCGCTGCTACTCAAGGAAAGGGGGAGAAGAAGGTCTGTGTCTCGAGCAGGGCTTCTCACCTGTAGAAGGCGGACAGCATTCATTCCCTGACTCTGACGGAGCAGGCTGTAAACAGGGAGACCTCTGATCCCACCCCAGCATCTTCCCTCCAGCATTCGCACTGTCAGCCACACAGTGGCTCTGACACATGCTTGCTGAATTACATAATGTTTCTAAAAGATCTGGCTCCAAGGAGGAATGTGCACCCCCAGGGGGTATACAGGATGAACATGGGGTATGGGGAAAACATCAGGAGTTCTGTTTCCACTTAGTTTTCTATTTTTTTTGTGTGTATTTAATACAACAATACCGTGTTATATGTATGTAATTTAAAAAAGAACATACCCAAATTGGGGCTATAAAACTCTTTTTACTAGGCTACATAATCAAAAAGTTTAATGGCAGAATATTGATAATTATTAAAAACTGGTGAGGTCTACATGGGAGCTTCTTATTCTACTCTTTCTACTCTTCTCCACCGCTACAAATTTCCATGATAAAATGCAGAATTTCAACTTCAAGTCCTCATGGATGGCATGGCAGGGTGAATGCAGACCCAAACCTCTGAAGGCGTTTTCTGTCTTTCTGGGGAGCACCACCCAAGCCTGCACAGAAGCAGAAGTTTGAAACTGCCTGTTCCCATCCCTGCCTCCCTCCTGGTGTGGTATCTTTGGTGGTGAGGGAGACCTTCTGTTGAGTGCAGTTCTCCTTTTAACTTGAATTCGAATAGGACAATGATGAGAGACATATGTTCTGGGCAAATCAGGTCTGCCCATTTATCGCCTCCAGAGGAAGCTGATTTGCTTCTTATGGTAATAGAAAGGACTGCAAAAGGGAAGAACTGGCTTTTGATGGACTAAGACTTGAGCAGTGACAGGGCAGAGCAGGAGCCTGGCTTAGCAGCTGGTGAGGCCACTGGCCAAAGGCATCCTTGGAGGTCAGAAGGGTCAGGAAGGTACTGTAGGACAAGTAGGAGAGGAGTCAAAGTGCCTGAGCCTCTGTTCAGCCCAACACCAGCCTCTTTCTGCCGGAGGAAACTTATGTCAGAGACCAGCCCCTGCCAGCCTGCCTACTCCCTCCCTTCAGCCCTGCCACATTCAGAATCATACCAGATCCACCGCTGTGATTCAACCTGGTAGGACACTTCACTGAGTTTTGGAGAGATCTCTAATTTGGAATTTAAAAAGAAAAAACAAAGGGAAGGGGACAGAGGAAACAAGAGTGGCAAAATGGTGAAAAATACTGAATCTGGTGATGAGTATATGGGGGTTCTTTATTCTACTTTGGAGTAGATTTTCAATTTCCAAATAAAAAGTTTAATTTTTTAATTACAATTATGATACTGCCATAAATTAAAGGTGACTTTTCAGTTTTAACTCAGTAACTTCTACACATATGCCAAAAAAAGAAGAGAGGAAGGCCGTTTTCTACTATCTAGCCAGCCAACAAAACAACTTTTTTTCACATTATTGATAACTTTAAAGGGCAAAATAAGCATATGATGTCACAAAGGAACTAGGAAAGTATGAGAAAACATGTCTGGAAAGAATAAAATGCTCTGGAATATTTAGATATGGCACATGGTAATTCTAATAAAGCATACCGAGTTTTTTAAAAAAGTACACCCTGTTTTTTATTTTAAAGAGCATAGGGTACTTTTCCTCATCTGGCCACTTGCTCATGAAAGACACACAGTGTACTGTTCTGTGAGGACTCATAAGCCACAAGAGTTTGATGACCTTCTGGGTCAGCCAATGCAAGCAGGCAGCATCCTCACCAAAGGCCACCCAGCCGCCACCAGTCCCCTCTGAAGATGGGAACGGAGTACTTTCCCAGGCAGGCCACTCCTTTCTCATCCAGCCATGCTTCTGGTATGTTCTCCCTTAGGCTGAGCTGTATAAAGTGTTCGTAAAGCATTCACTATCTCTTGGGAGAATCTGCACAGATGAGAGGTTGCTAAAAATTCATCATGGTTTAAACAGCAGAAAAACACAAAAATAAAAATTTCTTTTTAAAAATTCATCATGGTAAGAACGGCAGTCTCCATGACGAATCATGCTACCAAAAACGGAAGAACTGGTCCATGAAACCAGATTCTCCATTTAATTTGAGGCAAAGTCATAACTAGATCTGGTTGCTTACTTGGAGACCGAATTGGCCTGGCATTCCTTTGGTCAAACAAATAGAAAAGCCAGCAGGCTGGGTGCAGCGGCTCATGCCTGTAATCCCAGCACTTTGGGAGGCTGAGGCGGGTGGACCACCTGAGATCAGGAGTTCAACACCAGCATGGTCAAATGGCAAAACCCCGTCTATATTAAAAATATGTAAATTAGCTGGGTGTGGACATGCACATGCCTGTAATCCCAGCTACATGAGAGGCTAAGGCAGGAGAATCGCTTGAAATCATGAGGCGGAGGTGCAGTGAGCTGAGATCGTACCGTGGCATTCCAGCCTGGTTGACAGAGCGAGACCCGTCTCAAAAAAAAAAAAAAGAAAAAAGAAAAAAGAAATACCAGCAGGACTGACATAGGGAAACCTTTTCTTCCTATCTGCAAGTCCCCACTCTTGCCTACAGACAGGGGAGGAAAACTAACCAGTCTGTGAGCCTTAGGAGTTACTGAGGAGTAAAGCTCATAATGCGATCCTCTCCTGGCTCCTGGCTTCAGCTCTGAACCTGTGAGAACCTAGACAAGTGAACAGTGATTAACCAGCTTTCTCAGTTTTCAGAATAACAACATGTACAGTCATTTGAGGATTTTAATCAGCAAAATGAGAACTCAGACTGGGCACAGTCCTAACTAAACTGGAGATTCTCTTTACCTGGTACCCTAAAAAATGAATAAGGAGAAATATTCATTAGTGAATGTGATTATTTTTGTGGGAGTTCAAAGTTTTCAAGTGACTTTTTGTCACTTCAAAAAGTGGTGCTTTTCAGCAGGAGTGTGCAATCAAATGTAATATAAAACTAGAGATTAAAAGTAACAGATGTGGCCCAGCGGGTGGCTCACGCCTGTAATCCCAGCTACTTGGGAGGCTGAGACAGGAGAATCGCTTGAACCCAGGAGGCGGAGGCTGCAGTGAGCCAAGATCACACCATTGTACTCCAGCCTGGGCAACAGAGCAAGGGCTATTTCTCAAAAAAAAAAAAAAAAAAAAAAAAAAAAAAAAAAGTAAAATATGTTTCATCCATCCAGTCATTCAGCCTTTGCTCTAAAATCACAATAGAACTTACAGAGAAAGGGTAAAGATTTTTCTTCATTAGCATGGTCATGGGGGAGACTGAAAGCAGCAAGATAAGCTGTCATTGGGATGTTCCACAGCCACAGGAAGGGGAGAGCCAGTGTGAGGCTTTTGCCTATGACACAATAATGACTCCCTCATTTCCTCTTCCATGTAAGCCAGGCTTAGACCCCACTCGGTCAAGCCACAGAGAACAGGGCCAGGATGTTCCAGGTCCTGGATCCAGGACTGTCCACTTCTCCAAGGCTGCTGGTCCCCAGTGGGGAAGAGTGGAGTGCAGCAGCACAGCACAGCAGGATTGGTTCCAGGGCCTCCTGCAGACAGCAAAATCTGTGCATACTCAAATCCCTGATATAAAAAGGCATAGTATTTGCATGTAACCTACACATATCCTTCCAATATACTATAAATCACCTCTAAATTATTTGTAATACCTAATACAAAGCAAATGCGATGTAAATAGTTGTCATACTGTATTGTTTAGGAGACAAGGACAAAGAAAACACATGTTTAGTAAGGACGCAATTTTTTTTCAAATGTTTTTGATCTGTAATTGGTTGAATCCGCATATGCAAAACCCTCAGATATAGAGGGCCAACTGTACAGGCAAAGATCCACACCTCACACGCACACAGCAAGATCAGCTTCTTAGACACAGAACAAACAGATTACAGACACTTAGAGTCATTAATAAATAAGAAAATTCAGGCCCTGCAGTAATCACTGCTTTTAAAGATAACTAACCAGCTAGGATCACATTGTTTAAATAAGTAATATACTGACATTCTCAACAAATTTACAACAGTGGAGAGTGCCAAGGCAACGTCAATACTTGTTCGCCTTCAACTCAGTTCCCACCTCCCAATGGATAACCAGATTTTTTGCTTCTTGTGAGTCCCTTGAAATAGTGATTATGTATGTACAGCAAATATGAATACATATTACTTCTGCTCCTTATGATACGTAGATGTATAATATGATAACTACACATAGGCATGTATAATTCACCACCATCTTTACCATTTTTTATTTTTATTTTTTGACATGGAGTCTTGCTCTGTCGTCCAGGCTGGAGTGCAATGGTGAAATCTCAGCTCACTACACCCTCCGCCTCCTGGGTTCAAGCAATTCTTCTGTCTCAGTGTCTGGAGTAGCTAGTAGTTGGGATTACAGGTGTATGCCATTATGCCTTGCTAATTTTTGTATTTTTTGTAGAGATGGGGCTTTAACATGCTGGCCAGTCTCATTTCAAACTCCTGACCTCAAGTGATCTGCTCACCTTGGCCTCCCAAAGTGCTGGGATTACAGGGGTGAGCCACTGTGCCTGGCCCGTCTTTACCGTTTTTAAGTGTATAATTCAGTGGTAATAAATACATTTGGCAGGGCGAGGTGGCTCATGCCTGTAATCCCAACACTTTGGGAGGCCAAGGCGGGTGGAACACAAGGTCAGGAGTTTGAGACTAGCCTGGCCAACATGGTGAAACCCCATCTCTACTAAAAATACAAAAAATTAGCCAGGCGTGGTGGCAGGTGCCTGTAATCCCAGCTACTTGGGAGGCTGAGGCGGGAGAATCGTTTGAAACTGGGAGGCAGAGGCTGCAGTGAGTCGAGATCATACCATTGCATTCTAGCCTGGGCAACAGAGCGAGACTCAGTCTCAAAAATAATACAATTATAAAAAACATAGATATAATAAAATAAAATAAATAAATAAATAAACACATACATTTATATCCCTTTTTCTCCTCCATCCCAACTCTCCCTTTCCCTGGCCTCTGGTGGTCACCAATCTGTGTGTCATTGTGAGATCTACTTTCTTAGCTCCCACATATGAGTGAGAACATGTGATATTTGCCTTTCTGTTCCTGGCTTATTTCACTTAACATAAATGGCCTCCAGCTCCATCCGTGTTGCTGTAAATGAGAGGATTTCATTCTTTTTTATGGCTGGATGACATTCCATTGTGTATACATGACCCATTTTCTTTATCCATTCATCTGTTGATGGGCACTCAGGTTGATTCCATATTTTGGCTGTTGTAAATACTATAGTGCTATATATAATACACATGGGAGTGCACATATCTCCTTTTTACACAAATGGTAGCATGCTAATACACTGTGTGTACCTTAGTTTTTAAACTTAATCTTCAACTAAATTTCTAAACCTGATTCCAATTTCTTAGAGGCTCCTTCTCAAAAGTGCCAAGCAAAAATATTAGAAAACTCAACAAAATTAAAAGTCAAAACTGGCAGGGAACATATCCCAGCACTATAATTGACTTACTCTCTTCCAAACCGATTTGGCCAATTTCTCCAACCCCTTATATCCTTCTCAGTATTACTTGGTCCCCAAAGAACAGGATCACAAACTGCTTCCTCCTCTCCTCTATTAGCTCTTTCCATCTGCATGTAAACATGGTCCACACTGGGCCTGGTATCTCACGTCTGTAATCCCAGCACTTACAATGATAATAGGGAGACTGAAAGTGGCAAGATTAACTGTCACTGGGATGTGCCACAGTCGGGAAGAGAAGAGCCAGTGTGAGCCACTACACTGCAGCCTGAGCATGAGGGCAATACTCTATCTCAACAAAACAAAACAAAACAAAACAAACAAAACAAAAAACACATGGCCCAGCCTCTCCCACGGAAAGCTGGGGAGGGAGGAGATACACAAGTTGCTAACTTGATTCATCATCCTATTCTTCCTCCTTGCCCGTGTCTCTCCTCTTCACAGCCAAGCTTTGTGATGAAGGAGGTGCCTCGATCCACTTCCTCACCTCCTACACAGACCTCAGCCCCTACCCCTTTGCTACACTGAAATTTCAAAAGATAACCACAGACTTTCCTTACTACTACTAAATCCAAATGGGCCGTTTCAGCTCCTGAACTCTTGGAAGCACTGGAAATTACTGACAGTTTGCTCTACTGACAACATTCTTCTCCTGGCTCCGGGGGCTCCATGCACTCCCATTTTTCTCCTACCTCTCTGAGTGTTTCTTTCTAGTCCTCTTTGCACACTCCTGAACTTCCTGACCATCCCTTAAGGGGTTGCTCGGGGCTCTGCCATATAACTCCATCTCTCTAGCCCATATCTCTCTCCAGAGTTTCGAACTTGTACATTCAACAGCCCACTGGACCACATTTTTCTAGGACTACCTGCAGGCACTTTAAACTCAGCATATTTAGAAGTGAATTTGCCATCTTCCTCCTAAGCCAGCCCCTATAGCTCATGTGTTTCCAATTGCTGAGAATGGCGCCACTCAACGGCCCAACCCAGCAAGTTTGGGGTCATCCTTGGGTGCCTCCTCCCTCACCCCTGAGGATCTCAGTCATCCACAAGTCTACTCATTTTGACTACTTATTTGTATTTATTTATTGTATCATTTATTTATTTTTTTAGAGATAGAGTCTCACTGTGTTGCCCAGGCTGGCCTCAAATTCCTGGGCTCAAGTGGTCCTCCCACCTCAGCCTCCTGAGTAGCTGGGACTTCAGGTGCAGACCAGTGCCCCTGGCCATTGTGACTTTGGAAACACCTCTAGAACCCAACACTATCCTCAACTCCTCATCTATCCATTCTCCCCTGGATGACTTCAACAATCTTGTAATTGGTCTTTTTTGTCTATAATCTTGTTTCCTCCAACCTAGTTCCACCCTGCAGGCTGAATAATCTTCCTAAAACACAAATCTGATCATATCACTCAGCTGCATAAAATCCATTAATGAAAGGATTTTTTAAAAAGACCCTAACAAGCCGATTTTAAAGTTCATCTGGTTGGCAACTAACACTGGTGTTAAATAAATAAATAAATAAATAAATAAAGGTCAGCTGGAAAAATAAACATGCAAGAATAGCCTAGAAAAATCACTGAAAAACAGCATGAAAGTGAATTAACCTTACCAGCTTTCTAAAATATAATATAAAGCTATAATAATTAATTAAAACAGTGTGATTCTGGTGTATGAATGGACACAAAGATTAATAAAAGAGAAGAGAAAGTCTCAAAATACAGACATATGAGAATTCAGTATATGATAAAGATAGCATTTAAACAAATGGAGAAAAGATGATTATTCAATCAACAGTGCTGAGACAACTAGCTAGCAAAGTGGAAAAAATTAAGCCAGATTCACACTACATACCTTACACTGGCATAAGCTCCTGATGGATCAAAGATTTTATATTTTGCCCTTGTAGCCCAGGCTGGAGTACAAAGTTGCGATCTCGGCTCACTGCAACCTCTGCCTCCTGGGTACAAGTGATTTTCCTGCCTCAGCCTCTTGAGTAGCAGGAATAACAGGCACCTGCCACAATGCCCGGCTAATTTTTGTATTTTCAGTAGAGACGAGGTTTCACTAAGTTGACCAGGCTGGTTTCAAACTGCTGACTTCAGGTGATCCACCCACGTCAGCCTCTCAAAGTGCTGGGATTACAGGTGTGACCTGCTGCACCCAGCCAACATTAACTTTTGATACATAAAAAAACTTCAATGTCTGTTAGAAAAAAAAAAATCCCATTATAAAGAAAGTCAAATGACAAGTGGCAAACTTGGAAACTATTTACATCTCATATCAGAGATAAATGGCTGGAGTTTCTAATATGTAAAAAGCTCCTAAAAATCAGTAAGAAAAGATTAACCATACAAAATAATTAAAGGCAAAAGACATGAACAGATTGTTCACAGTAAAGATAATACAAATGATCCATAAACACCTTATTCATAAGAAAAATGCACAAATTAAACTGAACAGAAACGTGATTTTTCATCTATAAGATTAACAAAGATTAAAAAGTTTGACAGAACACTGCGTCAGGGAGAATGTGGGCAAACAGACACTTTCACACACAGCAGGGAGGGACTTCTAGGGAGGTGAACGGACAGTATCTACCCAAACTACACATGCATATGCTTGCGCCCCAGCAATTTCACTTCTAGTCATTTTTCTTGCAGCTATACCTGTACATGTATGAAACTGTATATGTATAACGTTCATTCCAGCACAGTTTGTATTTTTTAAAACATCTATAAATTACTTAGATGTTCATCAGTAGGGAGCGAGTTGAATGAATTATGACAAATTCATATAAAAGAATACTATGTACTCATTTTAAAAAGATAGGCCTCACACAGTGGCTCAGGCCTGTAATCCCAGCACTTTGGAAGGTTGAGACGGGCAGATCACGAGGTCAGGAGATCGAGACCATCCTGGCCAACACCGTGAAACCCCACCTTTACTAAAAACACAAAAATTAGCTGGGCATGGTGGTACACACCTGTAGTCCCAGCTATTGGGAGGCTGAGGCAGGAGAATCGCTTGAACCTGGGAAGCAGAGGTTGCAGTGAGCCAACATTGCACCACTGCATTCCAGCCTGGCGACAGAGCGAGGCTGCTCAAAAAAAAAAAAAAAAAAAAAAGATAAAGGTGCACTTTGTAAACTGACATGGAAAGATCCCTAAGATTTATTAAGTTATTCACTTAACTTTATAACTTTAATTTTATTCAAGCAAGATACAGACATGTGCATGGTTAGCTACCTTCAGAGAAAAGTATGGCATGAGGTGGACTATATATTCACACTTGCTGACACATAAATAAAAATTTCCCAAAGGAATAAACAAACACGACAACAGTGGTTGTGCCTGTGGGGAGTGAACAGGTGGCTAGGATAGAGATGGAGGGGATACTTTTCACTGAACTGTTTTGCTTACTTTTAATCTTAGACCTGTCTAAAAACACATAACTAAAAGTGAAATCAAAGTGCATACTATAAATCCAAAATAATATACTGATGTGAGAATGGACAGAGGAATACACAGCCATATCAATGAAACAAAACAGTAAAACAGTAAAAAACAGAACAAGGCTGGGCTCGGTGGCTCATGCCTGTAATCCCAGCACGCGTTTGTGGAATTCCTGCCATTGAGTATAGGCAAGACCAGCGACTTGTTTCTAACCATTATACTAAGTGAAATAAGCTGGTCACAGACAAATAGTGTATAATTTCACTAATATGAGGCACCTAGAATAGTTAAATTCATCAAAAGTAGAATGATGATTATCAGGAGCTAGTGGGAGGGGCTATGGGGCGTTGTTTAATAGGTAGAGTTTCTGCTTCGCAAGATGAAAAAGTTCTGGAGATCTCTTTTACCCAACAATGTGAATATACTTAACACTACTGAACTGTAAACTTAAAAATAATGAATATGGTAAATTTTAAGTTGTGTGGTTTTTAACCACAGTATTTTTTTTTTTTCTTTTTTAATGGATATACTGGTCAGGTGCAGTGGCTCATGCCTGTAATCCCAGCACTTTAGGAGGCCAACGTGGGCGGATCACCTGAGGTCAGGAGTTTGAGACCAGCCTGACCAACATGTGAAACCCCGTCTCTACTAAAAACACAAAAATTAGCTGGGCGTGGTAGCACACACCTGTAATCCCAGCTACTCAGGAGGCTGGGGCAGGAAAATTGCTTGAATCTGGGAGATGGAAGTTACAGTGAGCCAAGATTGCACCACCGCACTCCAACCTGGGTGGCAGAATAAGACTCCATCTAAAAAAAAAAAAATTAATAAATAAATAAAAGGTTATTTCCAATGGGGAAGGGTATATGAAAGAATAGACACTTGGCCATGTGCAGTGGCTCACATCTGTAATCCCAGCACTTTGGGAGACCAAGGCAGACAAATCACCTGAGGCCAGGAGTTTGAGACTAGCCTGGCCAACATGGCAAAACCCTGTCTCCACCAAAAGTACAAAAATTAGCTGGCTGTGGTGGCAGGCGCCTGTAATCCCAGCTATTCAGGAGGCCGAGGCAAGAGAACTGCTTGAACTTGGGAGGCAGAGGCTGCAGTGAGTCAAGATCGCTCTAGGACACTCCAGCCTGGGTGACAAGAGCAAGACTCTGTCTCAAACAAAATAAAAAAAAAAAAAGAAGAGACACTTATATGTTGGTGGAAGTAGAAACTGACACTATCTTTATAGGGAATAATATGGTAATATCATGGTAATATCTACCTTAATTTTAAATGTACAAACCTTCTTACCCAGCTATTTTACCTTTAAGAACACGTCCCATAAATACCCTTATGTAAATATCCAACACTATATTATAACAAGAATGTTCCCTGCAGTTTTGTTTTGTAATAGTGAAAAACTAGACGTAATCTAAATGTTCCTCAATAAGAGAATGGTTATATAAATGATGGGACAGCTATATAAAGGGCTATGGTGCTGTCATTAAAAAGAATATATATCTTTATGTACGGATATGGAAAGATATCTAAGATGCATCAAGTTTTTTTTTTTTTTTTTTTTTTGAAAAGGAGTCTTGCTCTGTCACACAGGCTGGAGTGCAATGGCACAATCTTGGCTCACTGCAACCTCCACCTCCTGGGCACAAGCAATTCTCCTGCCTCAGCCTCCCAAGTAGCTGGGATTACAGGCACACGCTACCATGCCTAGCTAAATTTTGTATAGTAGAGACAGGGTTTCACTGTGTTGGTTAGGCTGGTCTTGAAATCCTGACCTCAGGTAATCCACCTGCCTTGGCCTCCCCAAGTGCTGGGATTACAGGTGTGAGCCACTGTACCTGGCCGTTTTGCTTTTAAGATGGGAGTTATTTGGTATAGCATGATTCCATTTGTGTAGAAAGAAAATATGTATATATCCACACACACACTTGCATGTACTCCCCAGAAAACTCCAGGAAGGGTGCAAATGAAACACTCAGCGATAGGTACCATGGGGATTCAAAATGGGGTAAGCAGTGAAGTAGAGAATGGGAGACTTTCACTTTTCATGTTTCATGCTTCCGTATTATTTGAGTTTCTACCACAAATTTGGAAGAGTAAGTGAGCAAGCAGGCAAGCAAATAAATGGATACCCTTTCAACAGCTTTATGCCGCCTTAGGACAAAATCCAAATTCCTTAATGAGAAAGGAAAGCCCTTTGTGCTCTGCTTCCTGCTTCACGCTCCAGCCTCATCTCTCCCCACTCCCTTCTCATGCTCAATCTATGCTCCAGTGTCACCAAACTTTCAGTTCCCTCAAGCTTTGTCAAATGCAGCTTCTTTTGCTTAGAACACTCCCTACTCCAGTCTTTAGTTATATAGCCCTCAGGTCCAAGCTTAGAAATCTCTTCCTCCAGGAAGCCTTTCCTGGTACCTCCTCCCAACTCTTTTGGGTTAGGCACCACTCCAACGCAACCAGCCGCCCTCTGAACTCCTCTAGTGTGAGTTTGTCACACGGTTTCACAATGACTGGCAAAATCATCTGCCTCTCCCACTGGACTGAAGTTCCGCCAGGAGTGACCATGCCTGTGTGGGTCATTGTATCTCCAGCAACAAGCATAGTGTCTGGCACACAGACAGTGTCCGGTAAGTATTTGTTATACTGGACTTTCATTATTTAAAAAACACACACACACACACATATGGACAATTTAGGAACATAGAAAAGGGAAGGATTACAATTCTACCTTCCAAATACAACCACTATTTTCATCCAATATTTGTATTCCTTGTGCCTGTTTTTTCACAGCTGTATTCCCAAGCTGGACCCTTCCGACACAGTCATTTTGGTCAGAAGACTTTGTTGCACTCTGTAGAAGCATGAGCCTTTTGTAAGCCAAAGTAAAGATGACTGTTTTTTGTTTTGTTTTTTTTTTTTTAGAGACGGAGTTTTGCTCCTGTTGCCCCGGCTGGAGTCCAATGGTGCGATCGTGGCTCAATGCAACCTCCACCTCCTGGGTTCAAGTGATTCTCCTGCCTCAGCCTCCTGAGTAGCTGGGATTACAGGATTATAGGCATGCACCAGCAGGCATGGCTAATTTTGTATTTTTTTAGTAGACACAGGGTTTCTCCATGTTGGTCAGGCTGGTCTTGAACTCCAGACCTCAGTTGATCCTCCTGCCTCAGCCTCCCAAAGTGCTGGGAGTACAGGCATAAGCCACGGCACCCGGCCTAAGATCACTGTTTTTATTATCAAGAAATATATGTAAAGGACCACAAACATCCCAGATCTTCTCTCATCACAAACCCATCTCTCATTTCTGGGGGCATGAGGCTGCATTACTGTTATACTTTTTTAAAGAGCAATGATTTGTCTATAGCCTGCTGGGGTAGCATCTAAAGAATTATTGGGAGAGAGATCCAAGATGGCCACATAGCAGCAGCTCAGGATTGTAGCTACCAGTGAAAGCGCAGAGAGCAAGTGGACGCCGCACTTTCAGACGAATTTTTGTTGCCCACAAACAGGGAGATTCCCAGGGGAGGAGCCACACGGGCCGCCAGCATGACTCTTTTGGCCGGCATGGCTGTTTTGCTGGCGCCCTGGCACAACGCTCCTCGGTGCGGAGTATACGGGACAGGGTGCCCTTTTAGTCAGGCTCGGCTGGTCCCATCCCAACAAGGAGAACAGCAATTGGAAGCGCTGAGGACTGAGAGTTTCACAGCAAGCACAGCTGAACCCGGGAAGGCCTAGCTCTGTGGGTAAGGGGCGACCGCCGAAGGAAAACTAAGAAACAGAAAAAACTTCATCACCAACAAGCCGGACGTCCACTCAGAGACCCAATCTGAAAGTCAGCAATTACAAAGACGACAGGTGGATAAATCCACAAAAATGGTAAGAAACCAGTGCAAAAAGGCTGAGAACACCCAAAATCAGAATGCCTCTCCTCCTACCGGGTATCGCAGCTCCTCATCAGCAAGAGAACAAGGCTTGATGGAGGATGAGTGTGATGAACTCACAGAATCAGGCTTCAGAAGGTGGATAATAAGAAACTTCTGTGAGCTAAAAGAACAT
>CAUYQU010085366.1:0-18047 GCA_963574635.1 Cheracebus regulus
TTTGTGTCCTCTCTTATTTCGTTGAGCAGTGGTTTGTAGTTCTCCTTGAAGAGGTCCTTTACGTTCCTTGTTAGTTGTACTCCTAGGTATTGTATTCTCTTTGTAGCAATTGTGAATGGCAGTTTGTTCTTGATTTGGCTCATAAAAGGTATTCAAATAAAAGCATTCCTATAATGTTTTATTATAAGTACTTTAAAAAATTATACTTTAAGTTCAGGGATACGTGTGCAGAACACACAGGTTTATTTGACAGACATGTGCCATGGTGGTTTGCTGCACCCACCAACTCATCATCTACATTAGGTATTTCTCCTAATGCGATCCCTCCCCTATACAACCAGCCCATGACAGTCCCCGGTGTGTGATATTCCCATCCCTGTGTCCATGTGTTCTTATAGTTTAACTCCCACTTATGAGTACATGTGATGTTTGGTTTTCTATTCCTTTGGTTGCTGAAAATGGTGGTTTCCAGTTTTATCCATGTCCATGCAAAGGACATGAACTTACCCTTTTTTATAGCTGCATAGTATTCCATGGTGTATATGTGCCACTTTTTCTTTATCCGGTCTATCATTGATTGTCCTTTGAGTTGTTTCCAAGTCTTTACTCTTGTGAACAGCGCTGCAATAAACATACATGTGCATGTGTCTTTATAGTAGAATGATTTATAATCATTTGGGTATATACCCACTAATGGAATTTCTGGATCAAATGATGTTTCTGGTTCTAGATTTTTGAGGAATCTCCACACTGTCTTCCACAATGGTTGAACTAATGTACTCTCCCACCAACAGTGTAAGTGTTCCTGTTTCTCCACATCCTCTCCAGCATCTGTCGTTTCCTGACTTTTTAATGATCCCTATTCTAACTGGTATGAGATAGTATCTCATTGTGGTTTTGATTTGCATTTCTCTATTTACCAGTAATGATGAGTTGTTTTTCATGTTTTTTGGCCACATAAATGTCTTCTTTTGAGAAGTGTCTGTTCATATCCTTTACCCACTTTTCGATGGGTTGTTTGTTTTTTCTTGTAAATTTCTTTAAGTTCCTTGTAGATTCTGAATATTAGCCCTACGTCTGATGGATAGATTGCAAAAACTTTCTCCCCTTCCGTAGGTTGCCTATCCGCTCTGGTGATTGTTTCTTTTGCTGTATGGAAGCTCTTTAGTTTACTTAGATCTCATTTGTCTATTGTGGCTTTTGTTGCCATTGCTTTTGGTGTTTTTGTCATGAAGTCTTAGCCCATGCCTATGTCCTGAGTGGTATTGCCTAGGTTTTCTTCTACAGTTTTTATGGTTTTTAGGACTTAAGTTTAAGTCTTTAATCGATTTTGATAGCAGCAATATGTACTTGTTTAATTATCTCTATATTGTTAATACAATCCAAAATAAAAATTTTCATTCAAACACACTTTTTAAAAGTTCTTGGTATATTGGCTTTCCATTTTTTATTTATTTTCCTTCCTTACTTCCCTCCTTCCTTCCTTTCTCTCCTTTCTTTATATAAAAACAATTTATAGCTACATCAAAATTATCAAATAAATTTAATTCCTTACTTGATAACCAACAGTTGCTATGATTTTTAATATTAGTGCCTTTTTAAAATATATTTTAATAGTTTTAATATTTTCTTCTGAAGAAAAATATTACTTTAATATTTGTTTTATAAGTCCCATGGATACAAATATTTCTAAACTCTATTGGATACTTTTGTATTATTTAAAGTTTGCATAAAATAAATATTGCTATGATGAGCTAAGGTCATTAACATAACTTAATTAGTATAGTCTTCAACAAAGTGGTATTGAAGCTATTGTAGCAGATAAAGACATTATTTGCTCCTGACAACTATGCTTTGTGAATTATTATATCTACTGTAAGAATTTCTGTCCTTGCTCTTAAATTGGAAGCATGTCTTCCTCTAGCCATGTCTGTTTTTGTCCTACACATTCTCCAGTTTTATTATCATGCTCAAATCCATTCTGAGGCTTTCCCTTAGTGTCAGCTTCATGAGCTTTAGAGTTAGAGGGATGATGTTCATCTCATTTCCTAGTTCTTGCCTCTGATGACGATAATTGAAAATTTTTGAAAATCCCAGCCTCCTGATGATAGAAATATTACCAAACTTTATTGCATAAAGTCTAACAACAGAATAACCATTATTCCACTGTAGTTAATAAATTAATTTGAGAAGAGATATACTGAAATGCTGTCAATGTAACACAAATTTTGAACAGGTTAATTTCCACTTTTAGTAGTGTTACCCTCTTTTTGAAGATGGTAGAGAAAACCATTGTGTGTACACCATTTGACGTAACAATACTGAAGATGGAAGGCTGGCTTAAAATAAGAAATCATGTAGCTTGGAAAGCAATGAGGGAAGTAGTTATCAGCTTACTGTTGGCAAACTTAGAGCTTACTGTTGGCAAAATGTATGGTATAAGCAAACACAATGAAATTAAATATGGACTACCACCCTTGGGATGGTCTCATAAACAGCAGCACATATAGAAAATTGCAGGCATCTGTATAAAAATCGTCTAAAATTGAGTCTATGATAGCTAAACTCAGCAGGACATAAAACTTTCCTCATCATATGTTATACATGTGGATAACAAACTGTCAAAAACTTCATTTCTAAATGTGAAGGGTGGTAAAATATTTGCCTTTAGTACTTACTATATTCAGTTTTTGAGAACTCTGAAGAAAACTTCCAAGCTCCAAAAAAATGCAGTTAATCAGTAATATGGTTTTATTCTTATGGCCAGTATCAAAACTGTTACCCTAGCTCATTTTCCTAGAAGTAATTCATTTGTACATATGCGTACTTCAGACTGGGGCCAAAGTCCCTTTCACTAAACTTTCCAACAAAAGTTTTCTTTCAGCCTAAGAGATGTCAGATCAAATTACTGATCTGACTTGGTTTGGATATTGCTCTCTCAAGGTTTATGATGCAGAAGGGATTGTTGAAGTCAAAATAGAAATGTAGAGATAGATCTCTAATGTTTTCTTTGGGAAAAAGAATCACAGTCTGGAGCATACACACGGACTAGGTGGTCTTCAGTAGGTCTGAAGAATGAAGAGAAGGTTGGTGATTTTATGAAGATGAGAAATGTTACTTATTGCTCTTAGAGAAAGTGCACCGGGACTAGTAAGTTTCTAGGGAGCTGGCAAACTCTGTTTTGTGAGCAACGGTAGTGGGGAAAATTAGCCCTGGAATTTCAAGTTGTCTCAGCAGCTATAGATAAAACTGTCTCAGGTTAGAATAGCGAGTTTCAACCGCTAGACTTGCAGAAAATTACGTCTTGAGAGCAATGCTACATGTCCTGATTTTTTTTTCCCCTTGCTTCTCAACTCTCTTTTGATTGGGTATGACAAGAATTACCCAAATCATATTATCAAATTTCACACGCTAATTCATTAAATGAAATAATGTTATTTTTTAAAATAGTTCACATAGGTAGACATCCGTCCACTGTCACTTCTTTATTGTGAAACAATGAAAATGAAATGGGAAAGATCCCCTTGTCATCCTCGCGGGGCATGTGTTGGGGTGTGGTTTGCTTCCTCATCGCCCTGCTGCTCAGACCCCTAGGGGAGAATACAGATGGGCAGGCTGTGGGGCTCTGGCCCCAAGGCAGTGTGTCCGGGTGAATGTTTACAGCTGAAGCCCCAGTAGGCATATGTTACAGGGTGCTCCTTTAGGTGACCGTCCATAGGCGGCTTGTGTTAACCAGCTCTATTAGACCTCCTTCCTTATCACAATGACAGAGGAACTTCTGTATCCCAGGATTTCTTGCCTTGATGTATTTGAAGAATTGGATCACACGTGGGCTTCGAGAATGACTGCAAAGTTTTATTTAGTGGAAGTAGCTCGCAGCCAACGGAGCCAGAAGGGAGATGGGTTTCCCCTGTAGTTGGGCCACTCAGAGGAGGGAAAGCCCAGCTCTCCTTCAACTACCCTGATCAAACTTTACCTCCTCCCCCGGCTAGTTACTCTGTAATAACTTTGGCTCTATGGATCTAAGGAAGCTGTTACCAGGTGTTTGTAGCAGAGAAATTTCTGAAAAAGTAACATGTGATATATGGAAAAAGTAGGAAATACTTGCTTTATGCTTTTTCAGAATCTTCTTTCATAACTCTCAGCCATATTGCCTACTCATTTCATGCTCAGATATTCCCCTTTTATATGGAACCTCAGCCCTAACTCGCTTCATGGCAACAAGGAATAAAAAAATAAGACAATGAAAAACACTTCTTAATTCCCTGTTACCTGTATGACCTCAAATATATAAACTTTTTCTGCCAGTCAGTGATACAAAGTACTTTTTCCTGCTATGTCTAACAACTTCCCTGCTTCACCCATAAGCTAAAATAGTTATATCCTAGATGCTAAGACAGAAAGTTAAATATTAGCATGGTCTTCTGAAGTTCTGGAAATATAAGCCTATATTACTTCATTTAAGTAGGAAAACTACTTCAGGATCCTGTATCTTGTAAATGTGGCAGGTCTATTTCATGCTAACATATGTCACAACTGGAAAATTATGGCAATGCTTGCATGGATACGTTCTTTAATAAGTAATTAAATACTTATAATTTTTTGTTTCATAAATTAATCCATAGAGTTTGCTTTTTTACTACAGCTTAGGTACACATACTGTCTTGTGGCTAAAAATTTTATTTAGTAGTCAAAGTACTGTGTAAAGAAAGACTTACTAAGAATCTCATTGTTGGCAGAATGTAATTTTAAACAGTTACATTGCTTATGCAGCTTTTATCTTTTGACCTTGTTGAGTGTCTTAGTAAGAATCATGATTAAGAAGTTCCTCTGAAACTCCTCATTAAGAATAATTAGAAAGAATAAATTAGCTTTCAGAAACAAGATGGATCTAAAAACTGCTTTTCATAAAGTATTTGATGAATAATGTTTTTCACGTGAACACAAATACTTATCCTTTTCTTTCCCTTTTATATTTCAATTACAAAACACAGAGACAAGTTGGATAATGTCGAAGAACAAGCTAGCATCAGAAAAATTCTTTTGGGAAGATTTTAGAATAACAGATCTTATAAAGAGCTTTTAGAAGGTGTATACTGTCTACCGTATGTATCAAAAACTAGTTATTTATTTTTAGCTTATTAATATCCTTCAGATAATTTTAAAAAGGGAAGTATAGTTCAATTATTGCTATATAACTTAAACAATTGGTGGTTATATATTGAAATGTATTAAGTCACAATTTCAGTATGTTAAATACACATTAAAAATGTTTATGTATAATATATACATATATTTATAGATAATATATGTGTATGTGTGTGTATATATATATATATTTTTTTTTTCTGGTGCTAGCTTGTTCTTCGACATTATCCAGCTTGTCTCTGTATATATATAATATACACACACATACACGTATATATGTATTTTTTGAGACGGAGTTACGTTCTGTCACCAGGCTGGAGTGCAATGGACTAGTTTAGGCTCACAGCAACCACCACCTCCCAGGTTGAAGTGATTCTCTTGCTTCATCCTCTCAAGTAGCTGGGACTACAGGCATATACCACCAAGCACAACTAAATTTTGTATTTTCAGTAGAGATAGGGTTTCCTCATGTTGACCGGGGTGTTCTCAATCTTTTGACCTTGTGATCTGCCTGCCTTGGCCTCCCAAACTGCAGGGATTATAGGGGTGAGCCATTGTGCCTAGCCAAAAATGTTAATATATTTTTATAGATTGATTTCGTATCCTGAAACTTTACTAAAGCCATTTATCAGTTTCAGAACTCTTTCGATGGTATTGTTAGGGTTTTCTGGTTATAGAAGAGATAGTTTGACTTCTTTGGATATCTGTTTGGGTACATTTTCTTTCTTTCTCTTGCCTGAATGCTCTATTTAGGACTTCTAGTACTGAACAGAAGTACTGAGAATAGTATCCTTGTCTAAGTCCAGTGCTTAAGGGAAATGGTTCCAGCTTTTGCCCGTTTAGTATAATGTTAGCTATATGTGTGTAATATATGGTTCCTATTATTTTGAAATATGTTCCCTTGATACAGAGTTTGCTGAAGATTTGTATCATGAATGGATGTTGGATTTTATTGAAACCTTACTAAATCTATTGGTATTATCATATGTTGCTTAATTTCAGTGTAGTTGTGTGTTTTTGAGATATCTTTTTGTTACAGATTTCTATTTTAATTCCGCAGTGGTTGGTATGACATTTGTATGACTTCATTTTTTTTTGTGACTTGTTTTATGACAAGACCTTCTTTTGAATTTTTTGCAACTTGCTTTATGATCAACCATGTGGTTGATCTTAGAGTATATTCTGTGTGCAGATGAGAGGAATGTATATTCTGTGGTTGATAAACGGAGTGTCCTATAGATATCTATTAGGCCCAATTTGTCAAGTATCAAATTTAAATCCAGAGTTTCTGCAGTTTTCTGCCTCAGTGACTTGTGTAATGCTACCAGTGGGATGTTGAAGATCCCCACTATCATTGTGTGCTATGTCTGTCTTCTTGTAGGTTTAGAAGTACTTGTTTCCTGAATTTGGATGCTCTAATATTGTGCATATATATATATCTGTGTGTGTGTGTGTGTAGATGTGTATGTGTATGTATATACACATTTTCAGCATAATTAAGTCTTCTTTTTGACTTGACCCTTCTATCATTATGTAATGTCCTTCTTTGTTCTTTTTTTATTGTTTAAAAGCTCTTTTATTTGTTACAACAATAGTGAACCTTGTTCTACTTGGTTTTCCTTTTGCATGATAGATCTTTCTCCAGCCCTTTACTTTGAGCCTGTGGGGGTCATTACACATAAGAAGGGTTTCTTGAAGATAGCAGATAGATGGTGGTGTTATTTTATCCAGCTCATCACTCTGTGCTTTTTAAGTGGGGTTTTTAGATAGTACATCTAACCAAAAAGGTGAAGGACCTCTATAAGAGAAATACACGCTGCGGAAAGAAATCATAGATAATGTAAACAAATGGAAAAGCATTTCATACTCATTGACTGGAAGAATGAATATTGTTAAAATGTCCATAATCTTCAAAGCAATCAAGGGATTCAGTGCTATTCCTATTAAACTGCCAATGCCGTTTTTCACAGAATTAGAAAAATTCTGAAATTTATATGGAACTACAAAGAGTCCAAATAGACAAAGCAATCTGTACTCGTCCATTCTTGCATTGTTATAAATAACTACCTGAGACTGGGTAATGCATAAAGAAAAGAGATTTATTTGACTCAAAGTTCCACAGGCTGTACAAGGAAGCACAGCTGGGAACATGGCCAGAGTAGGAGAAAGAAAATGAAAGGGGAGATACTACATAGTTTTGTTTTTTTTTTAAATGGAGATTCTTTTTGTCACTCAGGCTGGAGCACAGTGGCACCATCTCAGCTCATCACAACCTCTGCCTCCCGGGTTCAAGAGATTCTCCTGCCTCAGGCTCCTGAGTAGCTGAGATTACAAGAGTGCACCACCGTGCCCAGCTAATTTTTGTATTTTTAGTAGAGTCGGGGTTTCACCATGTTAGTCAGGCTGATCTCAAACTCCTGAGATAGTGATCTGCCCACCTGAACCTCCCAAAGTGCTGGGATTACAGACATGAGTCATGGTGCCTGGCGTACACACTTTTAAACAACCAGATCTTGCGAGAATTCACTCACTATCACGAGAACAGCAAGGGTGAATCCTGCACCCATGATCCAATTACATCCCACCAGCCTCTCCTCCAACATTGGAGATTATAATTTGATATGAGATTTGAATGGGGACACAAGTTCCAACCATGTCACAATCCTAAGCAAAAAGAACAAAGCTGTTTTCAGACTACACTATAAGGCTATAATACTGATAATAAAACATGGTATTGGTAAAAAAAAAAAAAAAAAATAGACACACAGACCAAGGAAACAAAAAAGAGAATCCAGAAAGAAAGCCACACACCTACAATCATCTAATTTTTGACAACACTGACAAAAATAAGGAATGAGGAAAGGACCATTCAACAAATGGTGCTGAGTTAACTGGCTAACAGTATACAGAATTAAACTGGACCTTTACCGTCACCATCTGCAAAAACTATCTTAACATGCATTAAAGGTTTAAGTGTAAGACCTTAAATTACAAGGATCTTAAAGCCTAGGAAACACTATTCTTGACATTTGCATTTACAAAGAATTGATGGCTAAATCCCAAAAAGCAATTGCAACAAAAACAAAAATATTCAAGTGGGACCTGTTTAAAGAGCTTTGGCTCAACAAAAAGGGCTATCAACGGAGTAAAAAGACAACCTTCAAAATGGTAGAAAATATTTTCAAAGTATGTACCTGCAAGGGTCTAATAAAACAGGCACAAACCAAATAACCCCATTGAAAAACTGGCAAACAGACATCCCTCAAAAAGACACATACAAGCAGACAATAAATGTGAATAAACGCTCAACATCACTAATCATCACAGAAATGCAAATCAAAACCACCATGAGATGCTACCTCACGCCAGTCAAAATGCTGACTTAATAGTCAACAAAACAAACGATGCAGTGAAGAAAAAGGAATGCTTGTATATTCTTGAGATGGGAATGTAAATTAGTTCAGCCACTGTGGAAATCAGTTTGGAGATTTCTCAAAAACCTTACAGCTTTTGGTTTTAATTTTGTATATGTGATGAATCACATTTATTAAATTGCATATGTTGAACCAAACTTGCAACCTAGGAATGAAGCCTACTTGATAATGGTAGATTAAGTTTTTTTTATGTGCAGCTTTATTTGATTTGAAAGTATTTTGTTGAAGATTTTTGCAGCTGTGTTCATCAGGAATATTGACCTGTAGTTTTCTTTTTTCCCTTGTGTCTTTGACAGGTGTTGGTATCACGGTGATGCTGGTATTGTAGAATGAGTTGGGAGGAGTCTCTCCTCCTTAATATTTTGGAACAGTTTCAGTAGACTTGGTACCAGCTCTTCTGTGTAGCATTAGACCCACAATCCTATTATTGGTTATATATCTAAAAGAAAACAAATTGTCTACCAAAAAGTCACATGCACTTGTGTGTTCATTGCAGTACTATTCACAATAACAAAGACATGGATTCAACCTAAGTGCCCATCAACAGTGAACTGGATAAGGAAAATGTGGTACACATGCACCATAGAATTCTATTCAACTATAAAAACAGAACGAAATCATGTCCTTGGCGGCAGCATGGATGCAGTTATGGGCTGTTATCCTAAGAAAGTTAACACTAGAACAGAATACCAAATAATTCATGTTCTCACTTATATGTGGCAGCTAAATTTGCATAGCCATGGACTTCAGGATGTCAATAATAGACACTCAGGATTTAGAAAAGGGAAGAGGTTGGAAGAGGGGCAAGCACTTAGAAACTAACTGTTGAGTGATATGCTCATTACCTGGTGATGAATTCTATCATATTCCAAACTTCACAATATACCCAGATAACAAACCTGCATGTTATGTACCTCCTAAATATAAAATAAAATTTGAAATTTTTTTAAAAAAATTAACATATGCTCCATTTCTTATTTGATATACTAATAATATATGACTTTCCTTTGAATGTTAAAAATGTAAGAAACTGCTACTGAAATATTTTTTTTAAAAATATGACAGTCATTGCTTTTTAGAATACAGACATACATTATTTTAAGTGATTTGCTCATTTGGTTAGAATAAAACTTTCCCTCACAATAACATAGAAAGCATTTCTATATACCAGGCACTACTCTCTAAAAGAACATCTGTTTTCCAAATAAAGCAACTGAGCTACAGAGAATTTAATTAACTTTCAAAGGTCCTAAGAGTGAGCAAGGTGTTAAATGTGACTAGTATTGAATCTAGGAAGTCCATCTCACAGGCTGTGTTCTAAACCACAATATCCAAAGGCCTCTTTTGATATCAGTGGTAATATGACACCTTGGACCAAGTGTAATTCTATTTATCTTAAATTCCTCAAATGAAATCATGGTTGCTTGCTGGAAGCTTAGACAAGAAAAGAATTGTAACCTACAATTGAAGGAAAACCTAAACAGTTTCTAACTCATGTGGAATGAATTATATGTAAGAGAATTACGTATGAATACTAAGACTAACATGACTTGACAATGTATTTACGTAAAACTACAAGATAAGAAAGTACAATAATATCTTCAGTCAACAAAAACAATCTTAAAATTGTATACTTCATCTTTGGAGCAGCCTTCTACTGACAATTTATTTCCTATCCTGCCTTTTTCCTAAAGCTCCTGACTATTTTTTAGTATCATTGCTTAGATCCTTAAACATCTTAAGAATAAGTATGAGCCTCTTGTCTCTTACCAAATGCTGTTTATGTGCAACTCTGCCATTGTTGATAGACCAGTTAGAATAAAATGAAATAAATCGAAATTTGTTTTTTAAAAAGTACAGATTCAGGGAGCTATGGTCTCTACAGTAAATTGTTCTGATGAAAAAAAAAATGATGTTGACTAATAACCATAAATGTATTTGGTGGATATTACTAGAAATGTTGGAAAGTCTTCATCAAATTATGTAATTCAATTAATAATGCCACTAAGATACATAAAATATTATTTGCTCCCTTCATGGTAAAATCTGATATCTGCAAATGATAATGCCAAGAGAATAAGCACAAGTAGAATTTCCGATTCTTAAACTGAAACTGAATTACTTGCTGTATACTTAAGTTTACTCAGTTTATTTTGCTTTTTTCAGTCATTATCTTTTTCCATTACTTTGTGGACTGTAACTTTGGATCATACAACTTAGATTATTGTTCCATTGATTTTATAAATTTCAAGACCAAACGTTTTCTTTTGATTGAAGCAGTCAAAATGTAAAACGAGTATCTGTCTTAAGACTTCACTCCTGTATTTTCCTGAAAACGAATATATGAAAGGTTAACCGGAAAAATGAGAACAGTCCTTCGGCTGCTGCTTGTGACATGCAAATTGAAAACAGAATGCTTGTGTAGCAAATTTAAAGAGAATACAGTACCCTCTTTGAGAGGCCAAATTGCTTTGAACTTAGCAATTGATTCAGAGAGAGAGTTAGAGAGAGAGACAGAGAGAGAGAGAGAGAGAGAGTGTGTGTGTGTGTGTGTGTGTGTGTGAAAATGAAAACACATCAGCAAAAGAGACTAGATTACTCTGAATAACCGAACTTATAATAGAGAAATGTTGACAGGAATAAAGCTTTCACAGAATCGGCAATTCTTCCTTGATCTTTCTGTGGAATCTCACCAACACATTTCAGGGCATACTGGGACAGCAGAGGACTGTGAGAACCCCATTACCTTTTTTAAGTTTCAAATTCAAGGAGTCTGTTTTTCTCTAGTAAATTTAATGCATGAGAGTGTATCTACCTTGGTATCTGGGATAGGAATTCAAGCAAACTTTTGTCCCTACAGACCATCAGTGATGTTTCATGTAATTACTTTTATTCTTAATCAGAATACATTTCAAAATTCCATACGTAACAGATCTGCCCACACTGGATATTTGTGAGAACTAAGGATTTATTTACTATCAGTCTTTGGATCAAAGGAAAAAACAGAATAAACATTTTTATTTAAATATGTTCCTCATGAAAATAAGGATACTATAAAAAGTAAATGTATGTCTAATCTGCCTGTACATTTTGCCAGACACTCTTTTAAGAAATTACCATAGAATTTCTTATTTTACCCTAGTTGTAAAAATATGAGTTAGTTGTACTTACTCTTATCCCCATTGATGAAACACAAGATGTTAATAATTTGTCCAATATTACAACTATTAAAAGCCAAAGTCAGGATTTGAACTTAGGTTTTGAGACTCCAAAGCACATATTCATAACAACTATAATATATTGGCAGTCTATTTAACATTTAAAACACTCCTCTAAAGATTTGAAATGGTTAAAGCTAAGGATTTGATGGATTATTCATTTTATTAATTTGCCATACAGGAAGATATTTCCTATTTAAGCAAATAAATTAAATGATTATGTTAATTCAAATACTCTACTAGGTGCCACAAAGTTCACTGATGATTATAGGTAGCTGGTAAAGAAATAGCTTAAAAATTCTAAGATGATAAACAGTCTGTGGATCTTTGTTATGATTTAAACTTTAGTATTAGAAATTTCTTAGTTTTATTTCTTTAAGATACAATTTGGTAAAATTATAAAACAATTTGGAATTCTAGTAGAAATTATAGATAATTAGAAGCAATTGAACATTTTCTCCTATTTTTTATTACTACTCTTTCTCTATTATTGTGAGCTCTCTCTTATGTTTCATAACTTGTTCAAAATAACCTCAAATTCTTGCAGAATTATCTGCACCTTTCTTACTTTAATGGTAGCCTTTCACATATTCTGATATAGCACTGATGACCTTATCTTCAGACAAATTATTTATCCATTTTTTTCCTCATTACAGTAAGTATTCAGTTAATATTGTCCGTAGGTTCTTGGAAATTGAGACTTCAAATGACATGACGTACAATGAAACCAATTTTAATATAGGCTAAACAAAATATACACAAGTTCCAGTGGTATAGTTATGGTTACAAAAACATCACTAGGCTTCTAAATAAAGACCAAAACATTTCTTATATTAAATATTGAAATAAATGTGAACCGTACATGCATTTAAGAAAGATTAAGCAAAACAAACAAGATTTATGGTTTCCAGCTTCATCCATGTCCCTGCAAAGGACATGAACTCATCCTTTCTTATGGCTGCATAGTATTCCATGGTGTATATGTGCCACATTTTTGTTATTCAGTCTATCATTGATGGGCATTTGGGTTGGTTCCAAGTTTTTGCTATTGTAAATAGTGCCACAGTGAATATACATGTGCGTGTGTATTTATAATAGAACAATTTATAATCCTTTGGGTATATACCCAGGAATGGGATTGCTGGGTCAAATGGTATTTCTGGTTCTAGATCCTTGAGGAATCACCACACTATCTTGCACAGTGGTTGAACTAATTTACTCTCCCACCAACAGTGTAAAAGTGTTCCTATTTCTCTACATCCTCTCCGGCATCTCTCAATGTGGTTTTGATTTGCATTTCTCTAATGACCAGTGATGATGAGCATTTTTTTCGTATGTATGTTGGCTGCATAAATGTCTTGTTTTATGAAGTGTCTGTTCATAACCTTCACCCACTTTTTGATGTTGTTTTTTTTTCTTGTAATTTGTTTAAGAGATTCTGGATATTGGTCCTTTGTCAGATGGATACATTGCAAAAGTTTTTCCCCTTTCTCTTGGTTGCGGGTTCACTCTAATAGTAGTTTCTTTTGCTGTGCAGAATCTCTTAAGTTTAATTGGATTCCATTTGTCTATTTTGGCTTTTGGTGCCATTGCTTTTGGTGTTTCAGTCATGAAATCCTTGCCTATGCATATGTCCTGAATAGCATTGTCTAGGTTTTCTTCTAGGGTTTTTATGGTATTAGGTCTTATAATTAAATCTTTAATCCATCTGGAGTTAATTTTTGTATCGGATGTAAGAAAGGGGTCCAGTTTCAGCTTTCTGCATATGGCTAGCCAGTTTTCCCAACACCATTTATGAAATAGGGAGTCCTTTCCCCATTGCTTGTTTTTGTCAGGTTTGTCAAAGATTAGATGGTTATAGATGTATGGCATTGCTTCAAAGGTCTCTGTTCTGTACCATTGGTCTATATTTCTGTTTTGGTACCAGTACCATGCAGTTTTGATTACTGTACCCTTATAGTATAGTTTGAAGTCAGGTAGTGTGATGCCCCCAGCTTTGTTTTTTTGTTTTGTGTTGTTTTGCTTTAAGAATATCTTGGCTATGTCAGCTCTTCTTTGATTCCATCTGAAGTTTAAGGTGAATTTTTCCGGTTCTGTGAAGAAGGTCAGTAGTAGCTTGATAGGGATTACATTGAATCTATAAGTTACTTTTGGCAGTATGGACATTTTCACAATTTTGAATCTTCTTAACCATGAGTGTGGAATGTTTTTCCATCTGTTTGTGTCCTCTCTTATTTCCTTGAAAAGTGGTTCGTAGTTCTCCTTGAAGAGGTCCTTCAAATACCTTGTTAGTCATATTCCTAGGTATTTTTTCTCATTGTAGCAATTGTGAATGGACAATAGCTCATGATTTGGCTCTCTGTCTGTTATTGGTGTATAGGAATATTTGTGAATTTTGCACATGGATTTTGTATCCTGAGAGTTTGCTGAAGTTGCTTAACAGCTTATGGAGATTTTGACCTGAGATAATGGTGTCTTCTAAACATACAATCAATGTTGTCTACAAATAGAGACAGTTGGACTTCTGTTTTCCTAATTGAATACCCTTTATTTCTTTTTCTTGCCTGATTGCTCTGGCCAGAACTTCCAATACTGGTTGAATAGGAGTGGTGAGAGAGGGCACCCTTGTTTGTGCCAGTTTCGAAGGGAATGCTTCCAGGTTTTGCCCATTCAGTATGATATTGGCTGTCAGATTGTCATAAATAGATTTATTATTTTGAGCTACATTCCATGGATACCTAGTATATTGATAGTTTTTAACATAAAGGGCTGTTGAAGTTTGTCAAAGGCCTTCTCTGCATCTATTGAGATAATCATATGGTTTTTGTCTTTGTGTCTGTTTATTGAACATGGATGGGAACATCACATACCCAGGCCTTTTTGGGTGGTTGGGGTAGTTGGGGAGAGATAGCAGGGGGTAGGGGGATTGGGGAGGGATAACATTAGGAGAAATATCTAATGTAGATGACAGGGGGATGCAGCAAACCACCATGGCATGTGTATACCTATGTAACAATCCTGCACAATCTGCACATGTACCCCAGAACTTAAAGTACAATAAAAAAAGTTTTAAAAACAAGTTAGATAATTATTTACCTAAATGTTCCAGTTCAGAGCATCCCATCAAGGAGCCTACTAGCCCAGTAGTCAGGGCATAAGGCAAGAACCCACCCTGGACAGGATACCATTCCTTCTCAGGGACACACACACAAACACATTCACACACAGATGCACACGCACGCAGAGGCACTTAAACTGGTAACATGTAGCCATGCCAATGAATGTAGCATGCATATCTTTGAGATGTGGGAGGAAACAAGAGTACCCAGAGAAAACTCACACAGATTTGGAGAGACCTTGTAAACTCCACATAGATAGTGATGCAGGCCTGAAATCAATTGTTTTCTTAATCATTGTTATAATGAAACGACATTGGGTAAAACAATGTCATTTCAAGGACCAGCTGTACTTGCATTTGAGAAAGACATTTGAAAAGTTAAAAAAGAAAATTAATTTACAGAGTATTGTTACAAATTTGATTGAGGCCCTTCGATCTTGCATTCAATAAATAATTGCTTGGAATCAACAATGTGCCAGGAAAATCTGCCCTGGGCACGTAACCATGAGGAATAGAAACAAAGTTGATGTTATCACTGAGTTTTCTTTCTGTGAAGAATCAAATAATCATAAATTGATATTATGAGGCAGAGTTATGAAAGTATATATTGGGTAACCTTACCTAGTCAAAGGAGCAAAAACTGTTTTGCTTTGAGGAAATAGGAACATGGAAATAGATGAGACTGGAGAGAGGAGAAGGCCATATTGTGCAGGACTTTGTAGGTCACATAAAATATGTTAGTTTTCATTCGAGAATCATATTTGTGATGAGCTGTAGTTTGCCAAAATATTTTAGTTTATGACCTAAAATAAATGGTAAATTATTTTTTTTAAAAAAGGAAGTATTTTATAACGATTACTCTGCTTAAAGATAGAAAATTAAATTAGAGGAAGGACAAGATTGACAATAAGGAGAGCAGTTAGGAAAACCTATTTGATTAGGTAAGAGAGAGGATTAGCCTGTTACCAATGCATGTTGAAAGCATTGTTTTTCCTTAGAAATTAAATTCAAGACTTAGTGATCAATGCATTTTGGAAAGCTAGAAAGATGGGTAAAGGAAAATGTGACCTCCTGGTTTCTGGCTTATGTGGCTTGGTGCAGAATTGTGCCATTCACTGAAATAATATATAATGGAAATGTCCATTATATATTATTTCCATTATATATTATTTAATAATATATAGTGGACATTTACTTTATATATTACACATTTAATACTATATTATTAATATAATGGACATTTATATATTATATATAATATATTATGAACATTTTGGTGTTTATATATTATATATATTTGATGTTTTGTTATTTATATATAATAATATATTATGGACATTTTGGTGCAGAATTGTACCATTCACTGAAATAATGTATAATGGAAATGTCCATTAAATATTATTAAATAATATATTAATAATAATAATTTATATTTTTCATTAGATTTAATATATAATGGATCTTTCTATTATATTTAATAATAATAATGGACATTATTACTAATAATATATCATTAATAATAATTATATTTTATGTTATAATTAATAATATATAATGGACATTTCTGTTATATATTATTTCAGTGAATGGCACAGTTCTGCACCAAAATGTCCATTTTGGACTACGATAGCAACTGAGATACAATTTGGAGTGCTATGTTTAAGACAACTTTGAAATTTCAAGTACAGAAGTTGACTGTGCTAACAGATCCAGGCTCAGAAGAGAAATCTGGGTAGGAAAATCAGTATATAAGTTATTAACATATGGGGCAGTTACTATGCTAATACATTTTTAAAAGTAAATAGTTTCAAAATGTTATTGAAAACACATTGATCAACCTTAAAAGAACATTTTGGGAAAAGGCAGCAGTGGGAATTTTAATTCCTGGCTGCTCCTTCTCATTGTTAAGGAATGAGCATATTTGGAAAATACTACATTATTGCCTTTGTCTGAGCTGTCCGTAAAATGCTCTTAAAATTCAGGCTACAATGAAAACAGAGTGTCACAGGTTTAGTATCTGTGACATCAGTAATTATTTGTCTTTTTAATTCATCTCTTTGGATTTTAAATCCCATGTATTGCATATGAATATATTTAAATATATGGCTTATTTTTAGCATTATGACAAGTTTGCAGAAATAAGCCACACAGAGCATTCAGGTATTGGTATTCATATCCTGTACTTTACAATAAATTGGATATGGAAAATGAGTAGAGGCCTAAGAGTTTAGAAACTTTAGGCATGAAAAACAATGAATTGGTGATTTAACCAGGACAGTCAAGGGTGAAATTGAATAGATTAAGGAGGTCCATTTCCAAGGTACAGGTATCAGCAGCTAACCTGACTTTCCTGTGGCAGACAGATGATCCACAGACCATAGAGTAAAATCTCCCCATCCTCCAAATTGCTTTCTAGCCTTCCCTTTGATTTACATTTGGATATTTTGCATACATAATATATCCTTGGCTATTACATCCCAAATTACTTTCTTTTCAAGACAATTCTAAATATACTTGTTCTTATTAAAAATGCTTTTGTGCATTTCAAAACTAATTAATTATACTTTCATGAATGCATCATTTTAAAACACTTTGTTATGAACAATGTTATTAGTAGATTATTATGTGTCTGGCTAACCTCTTATAATTTTGTGTCTAAAACTGCATTGAGATAACATCTCATGCCAGTTAGAATGGCCATCATTAAAAAAATCAGGAGACAACAGATGCTGGAGATGATGTGGAGAAATAGGAACACTTTTACACTTGATGGGAGTGTAAATTAGTTCAACCATTGTGGAAGACAGTGTGGTGATTCATCAAGGACCTAGAAAAAGAAATTCCATTTGACCCCGCTATCCCATTACTGGGTGTATATCCAAAGGATTATAAATTGTTCTGTTATGACACATGCACATGTATGTTCATTGCGGCACTGTTCACAATAGCAAATACCTGGAACCAACCTAAATGCCCATTGATGATAGACTGGACAGGGAAAATGTGGCACATATACACCATGGAATACTATGCAGCCATAAAAAACAATGAGTTTGTGCCCTTTGTAGGGACATGGATGAACCTGGAAACCATCATTCTCAGCAAACTGACACAAGAACAGAAAATCAA
>CAUYQU010085367.1:0-12026 GCA_963574635.1 Cheracebus regulus
GAATTCCAACGATTCTCCTGCCTCAGCCTCCCGAGTAGCTGGGATTACAGGCATGCATCACCACACCCTGTTAATTTTGTAGTTTTAGTAGAGACGGGGTTTCTCCATGTTGATCAGGCTGGTCTCGAACTCCCGACCTCAAGTGATTCACTTGCCTTGATCTCCCAAAGAGCTGGGATTACAGACGAGAGCCATTGCACCAGCTCTAGTGATAATTTTTTGTAGAGACAGGTCATCTTATGTTGCCCAGGCTGATCTTGAACTCCTGGCCTCGTGATCTTTGACCTCCCAAAGCACTGGGGTTAGAGGCATGAGTCCCTGCACCCCCAGGATAAGCTTCTGCTCTGTGACCTGGGTGCCCACCTGTGGCTAGAGAATGGGAACTGGTAAACAGGATTCCTAGGACACTGAGAGCCACGGCAGGGAAAGGAAAGACACCCAGAATTCCCAGGCAAAGCTGTGACCCAAACTGGAGCTGAGCAGAGCCAAATGTCGGAGTCGGAGTTCAGAGAGTATAGGAGCAGCTTCAAGACCGAGCATTATCCTTTTGCAGAGGCCTCTTATCTTCAAGAGCTAGAGGATGAGTCTGAATATGAGTCAAAATGCAGAAAACAAGAGGCCCTTGTTGGGGTAATGGAGAGGGATCAGGTTTGCCAAGGAGTCTTCAGTGCATGGCGGTCTGTGAAAGCAACCTAATGAGAGAAGTCAGACCGTTGGCATCATGGGCTTCCTCACTTTTTAAAGACCACGTCTTTCTGCTGGCCGGTCTTTATCAGATCCAACCCTTGTTTTGCCCCAGATCCTGGTTCAAGTGCTCCCCTCTCTACCACAGCAGGGAGAGAGAGCAAGGAGTTCCCGTCCATCGGGTGAGTTTGGAATGTTGTTGCCGAGTAATCAGAGTGTCTACCAGGAGCTTGGGCAGGGAGAGGGGATGGAATCGGGAGAGAAGTTCCTTCCACAGCTTCACCCCTCTCCTGGGGAGAACCAAGTCCAGGCCCTGGGTCTCTTTCCCCACCGGCTTCCTCTCTTCCTTGCTTTCCCAGAAGGTGCCGAAGGCACGTCTGCATTGCCCCAGGCTGGCTGCAGATCAAGGCTGCCATCGGGAGACCCCTCCTTTCCAAGTCACTGAGGCCTTTCCTTGGAGCCCCCTCCCCCTTGACAAATAAACCAGGGCATGGAGATCATTACGCCGCACATTATTAGGCAAAATTGGATTAATTAACCTGGTCTGGCCTCTCAGCTTGGGAGACAGAAAAAACGAGGTCTACTTCAAATGCAGCATTTTGAAAATGTCAGCCACGACTTGGTGATAAATATTTATAAATATATATGCTGCGTATCAACAGGGTGGCCAGTGTATTTTTACATGTAAGTACACAAAGGCACTCTGTTGTTACCGCGCATTCAAAGCAGGAGCCTTGAAAGGGCCATTATGGCTTGGACTATGAATGTTTATTAAGAATAATATGCAAAACTGGGCCCCGGCTGAATAGGCCCATTGACGGGTATCGGAGCAGCCAGCCTGGGACGGCAGATCGTCAGGAATGATAATCACGTTCCCAGCAGGACTCGGCCCTGGCCGCGAGAGTGATGTGGTGTGTCGGCGGCCCTTGCTGCTTCTGGTCGCGGGTGTTTGTTCTGGAAACGTTGACTTAGGGCTTGACCGGGTCCTAAAAACCGCGGCACTCAGGCCCAGAGTCACGGATCCATGTAAAGGATTGTTCCCGTGATGGAGCTCCAGGGAGTCACTGGAGGCCTAGATGCACGTTCCAACTAAATGACTTCCTCCTCCCTGTCCTGCGAGTGGAAACATTTCCTAGGGGGTTTTCCACATCAGCCCCTTTCCAGCCTCTCCCCTGCTTTTCTTGTTAGAGACCTTTTCAGCTTCATCCCTTTGGGCATCCCAAGATCCCGTCCTTGTTTTAGGGGACTTTCCATTCATTTATTCAAAACATTTATTGAGTGCCTACCGTGTGCCCACATGGACCCAGGAGTAAGACAGAAGAGGGTAGATGCACGGTGCCTACAAATCCTTCTGGAAGGAGACTGCAGGTAGACAAAGCACATTGATGATTTAAACACCCAGCAGGCCCAGGCCGGGGAGGGCTGTGCTGGGGGCGGGGGGCAGCCATTTCAGGATGGGAAGTTCTGGAACCCTCTCCAGCAGCGGCAGTGAGTGGAGACCTGAAGGACATGGACAGCTGAGGCTGGAAAAGCCCTCCAGGCAGAACATCAAGGGCAGAAGGCCTTAGATCGAGACCAGTGGAGACACTATGAAGGGCAGAGGCCAGTGAGATGTGGCCTTGACGTCTTCGAGGATCAGAAAGGTAGAAAGGGGAACTTAGCAGAAGCCAGCAGGCACAGGCAGGCAGCTGAAAGCCAGAGGAAGCCCACCTTGGATGTTAGTCTTAGAAAACCGAAGATGGCTTCTGGGATGCTGGTTCCTTGAAATCTGGTGTTACTCGTGCTCCCACCGCCGAAAGCACTTGGGGACATCCAGAGATATTTATAGATCATTGATTCAAAGTTGCCATTGCTGATTTACTTACTTAGAAATATCCTTGGGGGGAAAAAACACAGTCCATGGATTTTGGGTGTTTTCCTCTGTTCTGTGTTGAGTTTGAGCTTAACTCTGTCTGCCATAACATCTTCCATCACAGAGCTGGATAGGACCCTCTTTATTTCATTCCGTTCCATCGGGGGCTTCCAAGGTGACTTATTTTCTTTCAGACACTCCTTGGCTCATTTATCACTCAGCATGGTTGCAAGCTAAAATTTTAAAAATCAACTTTATTTATTATTCCAAGAATAGTTGACATCAAGATCAATACATCCGGACAGAAGCTATTAACATTTTAATGAGTTACTCAGTAATATTCCAAAGATGTGTCAACGAGTCATGGCCCCTTTGATTAAGGATGTACTTCAGAGACTACTGTAAATATATATAAGAAAGGCCCGGAGCGAGGAGCTGTCACCCATCAATCCTGGAGGAAGAGTGAGGGTTCATGAATAAAGAAGCCCACAAGGTGACTGTCCCTGGGCTATACAGTTTCCTGTAAGAGAAATAACCTTTTAAAATGCCATTGGTCTCCAATAACTGACAAACAAAGACGTCTACCTCTGCCGGTTGTCAGGTGTGTGTGTCGGGGGTGAAGGCGAGGGTTCTGCAGCAGATGAGGTGGAGAGGACATGCCCATGAATCTCACTTTTAGATTCAGATCAGTATGGGGAGAGGTGAAGCTTTGGAGGGAGAAACAAAGCCAGAAAAGGGGAAGTTGCTGGAAAAGAGAAGCCTGGGAGTTCTGAGAAGAGAGGGCTGGGTGACAAAGGCCAACAGAGGAAGTGTCCTCGTTGTACCCACACGGTTCCAGCCAAGTAGCAAATGCTTTGCCCAAAACCAGTCAGTCCTCACAATCACTTTTGGGCCCATTTGTTCCTCTCCTTCATCTTGCTTCCTAGAATTTCCTGGACAGGTATCCTGGAGGTCCCCCATGATTTGTCTGGTCTCTAGACTGGCAGACAATATAGAATTACTGAAGTCCGATAATTGGGTTTCAGAGCCTGAGTGCTTCAAAAATACAGAGAGAAGCAGGGCCATGAGGGAGATGGATTAATGGATAGACAGATAGATGGATGAATGGATGGATGGACGGACAGATGGACGAACGGACGGACAGACGGATGGATGGACGGATGGATGGATGGATAGATTGATGGACGTATGGCTGGCTGGATGGATGGATGGACGAATGGAGGGATGGACGGATGGATGGACGGATTGATGGACAGACATATGGCTGGCTGGCTGGCTGGCTGGATGGATGGATGGATGCACATATGGATGACTAGTTAGCCAGATAGATAGGAGTTCTAGTGACAGCATGCAGGTCCCCGTGTCTTTGTTTGTGTTGCTATAATGAAATGCCTGAGACTGGGTAATTTGTAAAGAACAGAAAGGTATTTTCTCACAGTTCTGAGGGCTGGGAGTCCAAGGCACTTGCAGGTTTGGTGTCTGGTGAGGGCCTGGTCACTCCCAAGGCAGCGTGTATTGCTGCATCCTCCGGAGGGACGAATGCCATGTCTCACGTGGCAGGAGAGCAAAAACGGCCCAAGCTAGTTCCCTCCAGTCCTTTTTAAAAATTTTTTTGAGACAGTCTTGCTCTGTCACCCAGGCTGGAGTGCAGTGGCATGATCTCAGCTCACTGCCATTTCTACCTCCCGGGCTCAAGCGATCCTCCCACCTCAGCCCCTCCACGTAGCTGGAACTACAGGCTGGCTAATTTGTAAATTTTCAGTACAGATGGAGTTTCTCCATGTTGCCCAGGCTGGTCTCGAACTCCTGACCTCAAGCAATCCACCTACTTTGGTCTCCCAAAGTGCTGGGATCACAGGCATGAGCCACCTCCCCCTGCCTCTCCAGTCCTTTTACACTAATCCATTCCTGAGGGTGGAGCCTTCATGACTTCATCCTTTTCCAAAAGTTCCACCTCTTAATACCACCACAATGGCGATTCACTTTTAACCCCTGAATTTTGGGGACTGTTGAGACCATAGCACCCCAGAATCCCCGAAGATAGCTCTACTCTAGGAGTAGAGTTACTATGTGAGAAAATGTCCTTTTTTGTGTAACTTAGCTTGACTCATAGCTGGCTTTGTATGCTTTATACACATACATACATACATACATAGATTTTTGTTTTACTTTTGAGACAGCATCTTGCTCTGTCATCCAGCCTGCAGTGCAGTGATGTAATCACTGCAGCCTCGACCTCCCAGGCTCAAGCAATCCTCCCACCTCAGCCTCCCAGGTAGCTGGGACCACAGGTGCACACCACCATGCCCAGCTAATTTTTTAAGTTTTTGTAAAGATGGGATCTCACTATGTTGCCCAGGTTGGTCTCAATCTCCTGGGCTCAAGCAATCCTCCTGCCTAGGCTTCCGAAAGTGCTGGGATTACAGGCGTGAGCCAGTAAACTCGGCCTATTTGGTTTATATTTTGTGTCTAACACACTTTTCCATTGCCCTTCCGGTAGCAGCACCAGCTTTGTGCTGGGGAACCATCCTCTGTTCCCCGTGGCTTCTGCCAGAGCTGTCTGTCAAGGAGCCTCTCCCTCTCCTAGCCACACGAGAGACCTGACTGATGAGAGTGCTCTGTCTCCTAGTTGCAGTGATTGGTTCAGGGATGGGCACATGACTGAAGCTGGGTCCATCAGTGTCCCCTGAGAACTTTGTTCTACAGAGACAGGGGACACTATCTCTTTTGCTGGACTCACCGTGCCAGGGGTACGGGCACTGGGGCTGCTGGGTGACTCCAAGTCATGGGTGTGCTGTTTTCTCTGCTGCCGCTCCTCTGGGTGCCCCTACAGTTTCCTACTGGTCAGCCTGTCCCAATTTGGACTCTGCAATGTCTCTCTAAACCTGCTGTCTCCCATCATTTGACAGGTAGAAGTCCAGGCTTAAAACACAGACAGGTGAATGCATCCAATTTTAGATCCTGTTTCTAGAACTGGAGAACCCTTAACTTGAGATGGTGCCTGGATCACTCGAGTTTCTTGCATATTTCGACCTCCCCGGCACCCCCATTGCCTCACTGGCCTCATGGGCCCAAGACCCGAGCTGTCACAAAGGGCCCCGTGCCTGGAAGGGCCTGGCCCTTGGCTTAAAGCTCTTTTGTTGCCATCTTGAAATTCTTAACAATTGTTGAAGAAGGTCTCTGCATTTTCGTTTTGCACTGGCCCCAAATGATGTAGCCTCCCTCTCTCTTCTAAGTTTCTCCCAGTACTGGGGTGAGGGTGTGGAGACGCAAACTAGGCTTCTCTTGGTTTTTTATTCCTTTCTTTGACTGCCTGTATCCTCTGGCAGAGGTGCTATCAAGCCAAAAGAATGAGACTGGAGGGAAAGGGTAAGGAAGCCCAAGCCCTGAATCAATCCCAAACTGGATATGTCTGCTTCCGAATAATCCTGGGTAGGCTGGGTGCCATGGCTCACACCTGGAATCCCAGCACTTTGGGAGGTGGACACAGGCAGATCACCTGAGGTCAGGGGTTTGAGACCAGCCTGGCCAACATGGTGAAACCCCCTCTCTACTAAAAATACAAAAATAAAAATACAAAAATTAGCTAGGCCTGGCTTGGTGGCATGAGCCTCTAGTCCCAGCCACTTGGGAGGCTGAGACAGGAGAATCACCTGAACCTGGAAGATGGAGGTTGCAGTGAGTCAGGATTGCACCGCTGTACTCCCGCCTGGGTGACAAAGCAAGACTCCATCTCAAAAAAAAAAAAAAAAAGAGAATAATCTAAGGTTGACATTCGTGGTGCCCTTCATCTGACACAGGAGTGTGAGCCATGAGCCTCTTTGGGGTGTGTTAAGGGAAGGATCCGCGTACCAGCAGCAAGAGGAAGTAGGTCCCCCAGGCAAGCCCGGTGCTTTAGCGCCACACCAAATTCCATCTGTCCCCCAGGACTCACTGCGAGATGATGCTGACCTCTAGGGATAGCCTGTGGCATCTGACACTCACCCTGGAAATGGCAGAAACACCTAAACCACAGTGGAACCAACTGATAAAAATAACTCTCAGCCAATAGCTTGTTTCTGCACATTGCAATTAAGTGGCTGCTGTTACTTCCAAATAAATACGGTAACAATTTCCATCTCTGAGCAGCTTTATTTAATGTCCCGTGACATCTGACATACCGTATCATTCCTCAAGCGCCGAAACAAGAAACTCCGTGTCATTCAACCCCTATTGCAGATGTGGAAGTCAACGGGTGGAGGGTGGCTTCCCAAGGAGACGTTGTTATGGTTGCATTCTGCTAAAGGGAAATCAGCAGGAACGCAAGTTGCAGGGCAAGGGCGGGGGAAGGCCTGGCCGTGGCGTGTCCTTTCCTAAACGCCTCTATTCCTGAGTTGATCTGGAATTGGGCCCTCTACACACCTAAAGTCAAGGAGTTTTATTTTTTTAAATATAAATAGAATTTCCCAGAGGAATCCAGGTGAAATCGAAAGATTAAAATCATGACCTCTTTAGGGGTTGTAAGCAATAAGTGTGCATGCGTATGTGTGCATGTGCCTGTGTGCATATGTATGTGTGTGCATGTGTTTACTGAAGTGAAGTTCACTTAACATAAAAGCAACCATTTTAAAGTGCACAATTCAGTGGCATTTCTACACTCACTTCCTATATTCAGTTCCAAAAGCCTTCTATTACCCCAAAGGGAGGCCCTCTATCCATTAAGCAGTTGCTCCCCATTCCTCTCTCCTCCCAGCCCCTGGAAACCACCAGTCTGCTTTCTGTCTCTCTGGATTTGCCTATTGTGGGCATTTCATGTCAATGCAGTCACGTAATGTGTGATCTTTTGTGTCTAACCCCCTTCACCTAGCACATCTTCAAGGTTCATCCATACCTTGAAGAGTGACTAGAACTATTCCTTTTTATGGCTGAGTAATATTCTATCATATGCACATAGAGCGTGTAGGTTTTTGATGTTTTTTTTTTTTTTTTCCAAGACAGAGTCTCATTCTGTCACCAGGCTGGAGTGCAGTGGTGTGATCTCGGCTCACTGCAACCTCCGTCTCCTGGGTTAAAGCAATTCTCCTGCCTCAGCCTCCCTAGTAGCTGGGATTATAGGTGTGCACCACCATGCCCAACTAATTTTTTTGTATTTTTAGTAGAGATAGGGTTTCAACATGTTGGCCAAGCTGGTCTCGAACTTCTGACCTCAAAGGATCTGCCAACCTTGGCCTCCCAAAGTGCTGAGATTATCGGCATGAGCCACCACGCCCAGCCTCCTTTTTATGGGTGAGTGATATTCCATCATACATAAATAGATATGTGTGTGTGTGTGTGTGTGTGTGTGTGTGTGTGTGTGTGTGTGTGTGTTTTTCCAAGACAGTGTCTCACTCTGCCTTCCAGGCTGGAATGCAGTGGTGCAATCTCGGCTCACTGCAGCCTTCTCCTTCTGGGCTCAAGCAGTTCTCATGCCTCAGCCTCCCAAGCAACTGGGATCACAGGCACGTGCCACCATGCCTGGCTAATTTTTGTATTTTTAGTAGAGACAGGGTTTCACCAAGTTGGCCAGGCTGGTCCCGATCTCTTGACCATGTCAGCCAGGTTCATCTCAAACTCCTGACTTCAAGTGATCTACCCATCTTGGCCTCTCAATGTGCTGGGATTATAGGTGGGAACCACCACACCTGGCAGAGCTATGGGCTCTTTGTCTTGTTTTTTACAAAATTGCTTGGACCCTGCCACCTTGGTCTTCCTTGCTCAGGAAGTCTTGCGGCCCTGCTACTATGTGTTACTCCTGGTTTTATGCACATAGAAAAAGGTTGGAAGGGATTCAACAGCCGCATCCTCTCTGCCACCCGCCCCTGGAACTGCAACAGGGCAAAGATTTCCCAGAGACACCAGCGGTAGCACACAGAGTGTGTTAGGAACGACAGTAAATTCGTGCTGAGAGTGAGGCTTAGGACCAAGGCATTTTGAGCCTGTGGGTCAACCATGGCCATTGTGAAACTTTGGCCCACATGGTTAAGCCAACAGTGAGGAGAGGGATAAAACTGGGGCGAGGCTTCTGGAAAGTTAGGCCAAAGGGAATTCAGTGAGTGTTCTTGGGGCGTGCTCCTAAAACTCACTGTGTAGGGAACTCTCTTGCTGGCCTGGACTTCCTTAAACAGAAACTCTCTGATCGGGAAGCAGGGTCCCTCACTTTGGACAGCTTTTAAGACTGTTGCTAATTTGATTTCATTTTGACAATGAAGGATTTCACTCAACTTTTCAATGTCTTCCTCGAAATTCCTTCAGACCCTTCCTCCTCCTCCCAGCTACCTTCGATCCCATTGTCCCGGGTGACCAGAGGGCGGAAGTATTTCCTGTGCTCTGTGAATGCTGTCACATGACACCTGAGTATGGAAACGCTTCCCGTGCTGATACAGTCTGAAAGCTGAGCTTCCTCTTCCTCTCAGGTTTAATGAAATGGTCACTAATGTCCGTTCAGTGTTTTTCTTCTTTCCCAACCAAGAAACATAAATGTGTGTTTGAGATGCACACACGATTCTGAGTGAAATGGGGCTTTACACATGGGGGTGATTGTTCATAGGTTTGAAGCATTGAAAACCAATACTGTACCGACTCTTAAGAGAAAAACAGATTGTTTTTTTCTCCCTAATAGAGTGTCAGAGATGGTTCTCCATTAGGAAGGAAAAAATGGTGGAGGTCCGCTTTCTTTCTTTTTTTTTTTTTTGAGACACAGTCTCACTTTGTTGCCCAGGCTGGAGTGCAATGGCACAATCTCAGCTCACTGCAACCTCCGCCTTCTGGTTTCAAGTGATTCTCCTGCCTTAGCCTCCTGAGTAGCTCAGATCACAGGTGCCCACCGTCACCCCCGCTGATTTTTGTATTTTTAGTAGAGACCATGTTTCACCATGTTGGCCAGGCTGGTCTCGAACTCCTGACCTTGTGATCCATCTGCTTCAGCCTCCCAAAGTGTTGGGATTACAGGCAGCAGCCACCGCACCTGACCGGAGGTCTGCTTTTACTGGCTTCTTCTGGGCATGTCAGGCGCAAACTCTGTGATGCACTCTCCCTCTCTCTTGTTCTCACCCACACACGCAATTTAAAATGTTTATAGAATCTCTGCTTTGGGACCAGGACTCTGAGATCCAAAATAAATAGGATTCATGCCCACCTCCCACTGGGAGGACAGCGGCCCGGTTTGGTTTTGCTCAGCTCCTAGCATAAGCCCTGGCACTTAGTAGGTGCTTAGTAAATGCTGACAGAAAGAATGAATGCTACCCATCACTTGGCTGTATCAGTATTTTCTTGGTTCTGCCAGGCCTGGTATTTGCCAGATGTGGACATTCTCAATCTGACCAGCAGCAGTGCCTGGCAGGCAGGAAGTGCTGCCATCTTGGAAGAAGTGAAAGAACATGCTCATGAAATTTAGCCCGGCCAGGCTGTGCAGCCCAGTTGGGGGTGTAAGGAGCCCATGCTCGCCTCAAAGCAGAGGTGTCCCTGCCACACAGCCCATTCTTTGCAATGTCAAAGCCAAAATGGAAAATGAAAGCAACAGCAGCAGGTCGTCCCAAGAGAAAAAAAAGTGTTCTCAATGGAAATCTCACAGGTGATTCCACAGGAGCTGGAATCGGCTGGTTTCCAGAGCCCATGGGGAGAAAGAGTCCTTCATCCACTCACTTCCCAATTCTGCTCCAGGTCAGACCTGAGAGCCAGGCAGCCTCCAGGGCTTTCTGAATCCCTGAGGACAGAGACTGGGTGGCCAGCTGGGAGCATCCCCAAATAATTCCTTGCTTCCCAGGATATGGTGTCTGGGGAAGAGAATGCTCTTTATAGCACCAAAGTGTGTTTCAGGTGGGGCAGAGTTCATACACAGCTGCAGGATTGTGGCCAAAGGGGAATTTTTCAAAGTGAACAGACTATATTTATTCAGTTCTAGCTAAACTTTTAAAATGTGTATTTGGGGGGCACTCAGATATGAATATCATACCTGAGTTCAGTCAGACAATCAAAGTTGGGTACAGTTTGATTCATTATCCTTACTGAACTAGAGCATGAGTATCCTTGTGGGGTTGACCAAAAATTGGAATCCCGACTGAATTTTTAGGAGAACAATATCTAGTGTGCCACTCAAGAGGAGAACACGTTTGTTAGTAGGTGACCAGCTTAGGATCCTAAGAAGAAAACAGACACCTTAAAAGGTACAGGACAAGGAAACATTGATCAATGAGTAGCTCTGATTTATTGGCCAGGGTTCTCCAGAGAAACATAACCAATGGAATGTATATCATATGTGTGTGTGTGTGTGTGTGTGTATATATATATATATATATATATATATGTGTGTATGATATATCGCTCTCCCTTCTCTCCATATAGATATGTGAATATATATATATATTAAAAAGTCGTGTGTGTGTGTATGTAATATATATATATATCACATATATATTACATATAATATATATATATTACATACACACACACGACTTTTGGGAATTGGCCCATGGAATCGTGGATACTGGCAAGTTTTTTGTTTGTTTGTTTGTTTGTGTGAGATGGAGTTTCACTCTTGTCACCCAAGCTGGAGTGCAGTGGCACAATCTCGGCTCATTGCAACCTCCACCTCCCAGGTTCAAGAGATTCTCCGCCTCAGCCCGTAGCTGGGATTATAGGTGCCTGCCACCATGCCTGGCTAATTTTTGTATTTTTAGTAGAGACAGGGTTTCACCATGTTGGCCAAGCTGTTCTCGAACTCCTGACCTCTGGTGATCTGCCTGCCTCAGCCTCCCAAAGTGCTGGGATTATAGGCTTGAACTACCACGCCTGGCCAAGACTGGCAAGTTTGAAATCTATGGACCGGACCAATAGACTAGAGACACAGGTAAGAGTTGATTGCAGCCTGAGTCTGAAGGCCTCCAGGAGACAGAAATTCCTTCTTTTTCAGGAGACCCCAGTCTCTGCTTAGGACCTTCAACGGATTGAATGAGGCCCACACATGTGATACTACTTGGCTTTACTCAATATCCAATGATTTACATGTTAATTTCATCTAAAAAATACCTTCACAGCAACATCTATACTGAGATCTGACCAGACAACTAGGCATCGTGGCCTAGCCAAGTTGACACCTACACTTAACCACTACAACACCTTGCTTTTCTTTTATATTTAAAATGCCCGTTTACTATCAGGGAACACCTCTACACTGCTGGTGGGAATGTAAACCAGTACAGCCACTATGGAAAACAGTAAAAGTATAACTACCATTTGATCCAGCAATCTCACTGCTGGGTATCTGCCCAGAGGAAAAGAAGTCATTATTCAAAAAAGACACTTGCACACACATGTTTATAGCAGCACAATTCACAATTGCAAAATCGTGGGACCAGCCCAAATGCCCATTGATAAAGACACTGTGGTATATATATATATATATATATATATATATATATATATATATATGATGACATACTACTCAGCCATAAAAAGGAATGAATTAACAGCATTT